>LJIJ01004992.1:0-13012 GCA_001718145.1 Orchesella cincta
CGCTAATTAATCTTGATTTTATTCCTCGTAGTAGTAACCTAAATCTTCTACGTTTTGTTCTGGTTGAGCAAAAAAGCCCCAATTCTGTTAACATAGCTTAATGAGGTAGGGTGCGGTCATATGGATTACGGCATGTCAGTATGCTTCGTCAATTAAAGGAAGCATAAGATATTTTAAGTTTCTACATGCTCCTAATAAATTTATATCTACCTGTTTACGCTTACGTAGCATCAAAACAAACTGATTATAAAACGCACTTAAGGTATTTTTACGGTTTCCTAATCGTTCAGAAATTTTCTTTGATCTTCAAAGTAAAAATACCCGGCATTTAAATATGATTTGTTGTGTAAATACGATGCTCAAGTGACAAGGAACAAAATAGTTTGAGTAGAGAAGTTCACACAGACAACTAAAATAATATAGGGCAGAGACAATTTAAATAATAAAACTCTACTGCGCATTCAAGGCAAGTTAACAATCATTAGAATGCTTCCAGGGGCTTGGAACTGTACAAACTGAACCTTCAGCTCAGCTATTACATTGTCATTGTCACCATTAACAGTGTGAACTGTCTATGGAGAACTTTTCTATTTACCATTTTCCCGTTGCGAGGTATTTGGGTAAAAAGGGTAGAAGTGTTTGGAGCACAGCGTGAAATAGAAATTGTAATCTTCTATAAATTACTTTTATTGATTTTATAGGCTCGAAAGTTAAAGTAATTCAATATAGTTAACCTTAGACGCCGTTTTAATAGACTTGACGGTTTTTTTAAATAGAGTAATCAGGAGATCCAATATCTGTGTTTCAATTTGTGAGTACATTAGATGACAGCAATAGTACAGATGTAACCGGTCATTTGCAACCGTTTAAAATGGTTAAACTGTGTTGGAAATTAATTTTTTTTCTTGCAATGTTTTGGTTGTCCCGTGGAGTACGAATGGAGCTGATAGGGGGAAAAGGGAGTGAAAAAACCAACGTTAAGAAATAGAAAGAGCGAAAGTGGCTAGGTAAAACTATTCGGCGCCAGATTATCTATTACCTTGATTGAATGCTGATTTGACACGAAGAATGGAGGTAAGTATCTCGTTGAGATGGGATCACTCTGGGTTTGACTGCTTTGTGCCCAGAGGTTATGAATCGGAAATTACTCGCGTAATAATCCAAAGTTGGAACGTGCTCGGCGAGAACGTACCCCGATCAGGGAGCATCAACAACAAGTGCTTTATGAGATTCCGAAGTAAAAAGCTTGGTATTGAACTAAACGACCTGATAATTAGTAGTATGGTAAATATTCTCTTCAGTTTGAAATGAACCATGAAAATATATTGTATGAACACTATTGTGAAATTATAAAAGACAAAAATGCTAAAATAATATAAAGTAAAACGTTCATGAAAATGAATCTAATGCGCATATGAAAAAAACTATATCGAGAGTGCAAGCATAACTATCAAAGTAATTGGTAATTAGAAAGACAATTGGATATTAGTTATCTTACTGTATTGATTTAAAGCTGTGCAGTATCTTCATATAATACAATGGCTACAAACTCAATTAAGTGCGCAATCTGCTGTGCCTGGTTCTGATAAGTAGTAGCGTATTATTAGCTTCAAAATTCAGCGGCTTTCATTAAAGCGATCGTGTTAAGCAATCTGCATCTTTATTGGGCATTGTAAGGCAGAATCTTATCATACAATAAACCATTTACTTCTAAAATACGATGAGGACATTTTAGCTGTCAAAAAAATATTTAACAATATGATGGCAATGTTTCCAGCTCTGACATGCAGTTAACCAGGAAAATCATTAAAAATAAAGACATTGTGCACGATTTATGAGCAATTTGATGTATGAATAAATTAAAAATATTGTTGGCAACTGGTTTGTGATCGTTTATAATAAAATGGCGATACATTCATTCTTGCGTGAATTAGATCCGATAGATTTGTAATAAACTTCCTCATATTCCTTCATGCGTCTTAACAATAACGCTTATTTATGAAAAGCGATGATTTTGCTTTTTGAGTTGCAGGCAAAGTCTTAAAGCTCGTGAAAGACAATAATTAAGCTTCAGATTCTCTATTATTGTACTTTTACTAGTTAGATTCATAAGAAAACATTAATAACTGCTGTCTGCATTGAATGTCCATATTAGGAATAGTATTACTAAATCCTTATAAGTTTTCATCCTACATTGGCTGGCTTCCCTATTGTCAGTCCGAAAGTATAATTATTACCGTACGTAGATATGTTTGTAGTTGACTTCTTTTTTCAGAAGTAGTCGTGTGATGTGTGTGTTAATATACACATGGTATCCGCATTGCTAAGTAATTTGTAATAGGAGTCTATATATTCTGGCTTACTATCCAACCTAAAAAGGACCGACTACTATTCAACAGATCGTTGAAAATGTTACACTATATAAGCAGCAGTGAAAAGTCCTATGTGGCAACATTTCCTTTTCATTATAGTCGACGGTGAGATACTATAATGGTGTATTCCTGCGACTGCGTTTTGTAAACGCGAGTGTAGTCTCATTTTGAGTGGCAGTTTGTAGAAACGGTGCATCTTCGATTTTGTAAGCATTTGTAAAAACGGGTATCTCATTTTGCATGACATTTGTAAAATGGCGTGATGTCTAGCTATTTGGCGAAGCAGAGATACGCCATTTTACAGAATGCATAGCAAAATGAGATACACGTTTACACTGCATACAAAATGAGATAGCCACCGTTTTACAAATGCACACAAATGAAGATACACCGTTTACAAACGCAGTCGGCAGGAGCATACACCATTATAGTATCTCATCCGATCGAAATTGAATCGGTTTCACACGAATACAGGGGCTTAGTAATAACGTACCCAAGAACTACATTTTTAAAATTTTTTAATTTCAAAAGCAATTATTATTAAAATGCTGTGCAGCAATGATAGCTAAATCAGATTTGAACTGCTCATAAAGCGGACGGAATATGAAATACCTGTTCGCTATTATGTAATTTCGTTTTAAAAATTACCGTTCTATCTATGCCCCTTTTTCTGTGAAACCTGTTCATATACACTAAGCATACGTTTACTGTTTGTCAGTATTGCTTTAATTAATAAATTTTCTAATATTAATGTTAATTTTTTAAATGCTTTTTATGGATGATAGCTACAGTATAAATCTCAAAGCTTGTACGGATAAAGGAATACGGTGAAAGGCATCCCTTCCATGAAATCGTGCTCGGTTAGGCGAAGCATAGATTATAAGCCATGAAATAAGTAGGTTGATAAGTTATTTATTGAATAAATTAAATTTAGGACAAGTCAACGCAATAGTTTGCGCCACTGGAATTATGTGGTAAGCCATATAAATAAATCAGGCCTTTTATATTTTTTTAAGCGGATGGGTTTAAATAAAACTATTCATTAAATTAAACACTAAGAATCCGGCTTCTTATTTAAATTAGTCTTCTTAGTTTTTATATTCATAACAAAGCTGATCTGTAATCAGATAAAAATGAAGTTTGCGGAAATTGTAACTTTACTTATTTACAATTGCTTCTTGTCACCTTAAGTGTATAATAAATGTAGGTGATAAAATGAGGATATACTTGGGGTTTACTTTACTTTTAACACTATTGACATAATATTTAAAGACATGATGAATATCACTGAATTATTTAAATGATTCTACCGGCTCAATACTACTTACAACATGCATTCTAATTTGATTATGAAGGAAGTAAGCGTTTTAAATAAATTAGTTACTACAATTTTCCTACTTACACCTATGTCATGATAGATATTTTAGTTTCAACTTGGTTTTACCTCCATTTGTTTCGTCAATGTGCAGACAATCGTTAATGTTTTATTCGTTCGGTAATCGCATGCTCAAATTAAGCAAGCACCAATCTACAAATGCAACCTCACATACATAATTCGATTGCTTTTTTAATAAGTAAAAGAACACATAGTTCTCTTTAGCTTGTCAGTCATGCAAACATATTTGTATTAATACTTTAAATACTATAATCTAGTCGACCTTATCCTGAGGCCTGGTTGAGTTCGATCTGAATTTAAAGCTTAGTCATCATATCAACTAAAAGTTTTAAAACCTTATACTTATCTGAAACCTAAAAATTCCTGGAAAAAATCCAATAATGTATAGCAGTGGTATTCAAAAGTTTGTGATTGCTTTAGGGTTTTTACTTACGCTTCCACATGTTTTGTCTTATCAAAGCACCTGCATAGCCAATCTGTTTCCTCATTTCAACAACAAATGGGAGCAGTACGTTCTATATTTTTACAAAACAACTGGAGTTTACAGCCGTCCACTCCAACTACAACCAGACGCAACCTTCTCCCAAGATTCGTTAATATTCAAAACAATGTAAAATTAAAGAGAGGATACTACCGATATTCCAACACTTTTGAAATCATTATCATCACTTCTGGAGAATCCCAAAAGACCCATCCGGAATTCGACTTAATGTGGTTTTTAAGTTTGGAGAAATTGTCGTTCCATCCAGGTCAATGTTTTTATTCATTTGGGCAAACCTAATGAAATGGATACCACGTGCCAATCTCGTACTTGCAAATGGGCAGTAAACCACCAAATATTTTCTGCTTTGAAACTCATAATAACCCTACCACCTGATCTTCAATGCAGCCCGAGACTTACTGGGGTTAACATGATTTGCTCAGGATATTGTTCCTTTCCCAATCTCAGTTGCAAATTTCAATGCAATCGCAAAGCAGGTATGAATTTTGATCGCAAATATTTTTTAAATGCAAATGAAAAAATGTGTGGATTCGTACGACAATTTGACTTTATTATAGCTCCAAATAATCCTTAAACGGGGAATGCTTACACTCAAAAAATACATTAGATATAAATGCACAACCGCCATTATGTCAATGTTGGTGATAGCTAAAAACACAACATTTCAATTTCCTTACATACTCTTTTAAGCCCTGTAAATTTTCCCAAAGAGGACAATTTTATTTCCCCCGAGCTTATCCATGCAGGTGTGTCTTTGTTACCTGAATTGAAAGCTGATGTTGGACTGTTGACATTTGACAGACATGAATCAAAAAGTATTCATTACTGTCGAATATTAAAGGCAGAAAACACACTCAAATTGGAATACAAAGCTTGGCATGAGCCTTTTACTCTCCGCATTTGGATAATCGTCTTAACAATACTAATTCTCGGAATGTTCTGTCGCGCACAAACGTCATAATCAACTGAAAATTTCATCAAAGAGCTTCTGCATGATTTTGCTACGCTTTTTGGTGAAACGGTAAGTGTACGTCACTGCGTGTTTAGCTGGTCTTTTGTATTTCTTCTTTCGCAAATTTACTCTAATGGATTCACGAGCGTTATCACAGTAGCTATACAACCAAAAGGCTATGAAACGTTGAAGGAATTGTTGGATAATGGATATAAGCTCATTTCCTTCCTAAAATGCGCTCTGTTTCAATTGAGTCATTTTATGGAAAAGAGTTTAAAATCTTGGGTTTACCAATGAAAGACTCTTTCTACATCATGAATAATACTGTTTATAACACGGAAGAGTTAACAGCTATGGCTAATAAAACTATGCGCTTAGCAATGACGGTGGATGTATCAATCACGAAATATAGTAAAGCAGCTTCTGTGCAGTTTCTGCAAACATACCACTGATTTTATGTTTGAGTGTCAGAAACTGCACAGACGCTGCTTTACTATATTTCGTGATTGATACATCCACCCGTCATTGCTAAGCGCATAGTTTTATTAGCCATAGCTGTTAACTCTTCCGTGTTATAAACAGTATTATTCATGATGTAGAAAGAGTCTTTCATTGGTAAACCCAAGATTTTAAACTCTTTTCCATAAAATGACTCAATTGAAACAGGATCGCATTTTAGGAAGGAAGATGAGCTTATATCCATGATCCAGCAATTCCTTCAACGTTTCATAGCCTTTTGGTTGTATAGCTACTGTGATAACGCTCGTGAAACCGTTAGAGTAAATTTGCGAAAGAAGAAATACAAAAGACCAGCTAAACACGCAGTGACGTACACTTACCGTTTCACCAAAAAGCGTAGCAAAATCGTGCAGAAGCTCTTTGATGAAATTTTCCAGTTGATTATGACGTTTGTAGCGACAAAACATTCCAACAATTAGTATGGTTAGGACGATTATCCAAATGCGGAGAGTAAAAGGCTCATGCCACGCTTTGTATTCCAATTTGAGTGTGTTTTCTTTTTTTAATATTCGACAGTAATGAACACTTTTTGAGTCATGTCTGTCAAATGTCAACAGCCCAACATCAGCTTTCAATTCAGGTAACAAAGACACACCTCCATGGATAAGCTCGGGGGAAATAAAATTGTCTTTTTGGGAAAATTTACAGGACTAAAATATTATGCAAGGAAATTGAAATGTTGTGTTTTAGCTATCACCAACATTGACATAATGGCGGTTGTGCATTTATAATCTAATGTGTTTTTTGAGTGTAAGCATTCCCCGTTTAAGGGATTATTTGGAGCATAATAAAGTCAAACTTGTCGTTGACGAATCCATACACCTTTTTTTCATTTGCATTTAAAAAATGTTTGCGATGCAACAAAATTCATGCCTGCTTTGCGAAATTTGCGATTGAAATTTGCAACTGAGATTGGAAAGGGGAACAATATCCTGAGCAAATCATGTTAACCCAGTAAGTCTCGGGCTGCATTGAAGATCAAGGGGGTAGGGTTATTATGAGTTTCAAAGCAGAAAATATTTGGTGGTTTACTGCCCATATTGCAAGTACGAGATTGGCACGTGGTATCCATTTCATTAGGTTTGCCCAAATGAATAAAAACATTGACCTGGATGGAACGACAATTTCTCCAAACTTAAAAACCACATTAAGTAGAATACGGGTTGGGTCTCTGGGATTCTCCAGAAGTGATGTTATAATGATTTCAAAAGTGTTGGAGTATCGGTAGTATCCTCTCTTTAATTTTACATTATTTTGAATATTAACGAATCTTGGGAAAAGGGTTGCGTCTGGTTGTAGTTGAAGTGGACGGCTGTAAACTCCAGTTGTTTTATAAAAATAAAGAACGTACTGCTCCCATTTGTTGTTGAAATGAGGAAACAGATTGGCTATGCAGGTGCTTTGATAAGACAAAATATGTGGAAGCGTAAGTAAAAAGCATAAAGCAATCACAAACTTTTGAATACCACTGCTATACATTATTGGATTTTTCCAGGAATTTTTAGGTTTTAGAGAAGTTTAAGGTTTGAAACTTTTAGTTGATATGATGACTAAGCTTTAAAATCAGTTCGAATCAAACCAGGCCTCAGGATAATGTCGACCAGATTAGAGTATTTAAAGTATTAATACAAATATGTTGCATGACTGACAAGCTAAAGAGAACTATATGTGCTTTTACTTATTAAAAAGCAATCGAATTATGTATGTTATGTTGTATATTGGTGCTTGTTCACTGTCAGCATGCGATTACCGAACGAATAAAATATTAACGATTGTCTGCACATTGGCGAAACAAATGGAGCTGAAACCACGTTGAAACTAAAACCTTATCCTGACGAACGTTAGAAAGTTGTGATAACTAATTTATTTAAAACGCTTGCTTTGTTCATAATTAAATTAGAATGCATTTTGTAAGTAGTATTGAGCCATGAGAATTATTTAAATAATTCAGTGATATTCATCTTGTCAGTTAAATATTATGTCAATATGTATTAAAAGTAAAAACCCTAGTATATCCTCATTGTATCACCTACATTTACTAGGCCACTTAATGTAACAAAAAGCAACTGTAAAAAAAAAGTTACAATTTCCGCAAACGTCATATAATGTAGTTACAGATCGGGTTTGGTGTGGAAAATAAAATCTAAGAAATAACTTAAATAAGATGTCGGATTCTTAGTGTCAATTTAATAAATAGTTTTATTAAACCCGTTTTGCGTAAAAAAAACTTAAACAGATGATTTATTTATATGGTTTACTACATAATCCAGTGTCTACATAGTGACTGTTACACGATACAAACATAATTCATGTCTACAGAACTTGAAACCCAACGCCCAACCACAGTAAGTATAATTCCAGGTAGTCTTCTATATTGTAGTGCAATTTTTGATATACTTTGTTCAATAGATAACTTACCAACCTACATATTTCCTGGCTTACAATCTGTGCTTTGGTAACCGAGCACGATTTCATAGAAGCTGATGCTTTCACCGTATTCATTATCCGTAAATTATCATCAAAGCTTTGAGACTTGTCGTACTATACCTAGCATCCTTAAAGTGCAATTTTTCTCGAGTTTATTATTAACATATCATAATTATTAAACCAAAAATGACAACAGTAAACGTTGCATTGTGTATAATTTATATTGAAAAGAAAGTTGCACATAGGACTTTCCCTGTTATAAACGTGCAACAATTTCACGTCTGTTGAATAATAGTATGCGGTTCAAAAATATTATTAATATGAACATCCACTAATATCCAAAATAATATCAATACGAAGTTTATACTGAGATACCACTGAGTATTATGTTTAGACACACACATCGCATTACTTCTTCTGAAAGGAGAAGTCAACTACAACATATTCCACGGTAATTACTCACTTTGGACCTGACAATAGGAAGCCAGCCAATGTAGGATGAAAACCTATAAGGATTTAGTAAACTATTCCCTAATATGACATTCAATACAGACAGCTGTTATTAAGTTTTTCTTATGAATCTGACTTGTAAAAGTACAATAATAGAGAATCTGACGTTTAATTAGAGGTTTTAGAACTTTGCTGCAACTCGAAAGAGCAAAATCATCGCGTTTTCATAAAGAAACGTTATTGTTAGAAGCATGAAGGAAGATGAGGAAGTTTTTTACAACTCTATCGGATCTAATTTCCACGACCAATGCCTGTATTGCCTTTTTATTATAAACGATCACAAAACCCAGTTTGCCAACTATATTTAAATTTATGTGGAAACGTTGCCATCATATTGTACATATTTTTTGCAGTATCAAGCTAATCGTATTGTTAGAAGTAAATGTTTATTTTATGATGAAATGCTGCAATGCAATAAGATGAGATTGTTAACACGAACGTATAATGAAAACGCTGAAATTTGAAGTAATTATACGCTAGTTTTTATCAAATACGAATAGATCGATACTGCCTTTCGTTTGTAGATTGTGTAATATGTTGGTACTGCCACACTTTAATCAGTACAGTTAAAAAAACTAATATCATGTCTTTCTAATACCAATTCTTTGATAGTATGCTTGCACTACGATTAGTTTTTCCATATGCATTAGATACATTTCTTGAACGTTTTACTTTTATTATTTAGCATTTCTGTCTTTATATTCAAATAGTGTTCATACAATATAATTTCATGGGTTTCATTTCCAAACTGAAGAAGAATTTACCACCCATCATAATTATCAGGTCGTTTGTCAATCCAAGCTTTGACTTCAGGAATCTCAAAGACTTGTTGTTGATGCCCTGATCGTGGGATAGTTTGCGAGCACGTCCACTTTGGGATACACAGTAAATAGTTGGTTCATTTGGGCACAAGGAAGTCAACCCAGGTGATCCATTCCCAACGAGATACTTTCCCCGTTCTTCTTCAAATCAGATTCAATCACTGAATAGTATCTGGGAATAGTTTTCTCTAGCCACTTGGTCTTCATTTCTAACGTTGTTTTTTCATCCTTTTCCCACATCAGCTCCATTTCTGCTCAATGTAACAGATTTTAGGTAGTCAAACGGACCGTAAAGTAAGGTAGTATTTATTTTGAAAATTAACCCCGACACGATTTAACCCTTTTAAACAATGCAGTCACACGTACGTCCACAAAATTATGAAATGCAATTTTGTAGACACCAATTTTTTACCTGCTACTAATAATAATAAACAAAAACCTTAAGTATATATAAACGGCGTCTAACTTTGTAAAGTAGTAACTATATTGAATACTTTAACTTCGAGCCTATAAAAATCAATAAAAGTAATTTATAGAAGATTCAATTCTATTTTCACGCGTGCTCCAACACTTCTACTTTTGTTATCCCAATTACTCGCAACGGGAAAATGGTAAATAGAAAAGTTCTCCTAGACAGTTCACACTGTTAATGGTGACAATGACAATGTAATGCTAAGTGCTCAGCTTGTTTAGTTTAAGCCCCAGGGAAACATTCTAATGATTGTAACTTGCTTGAATGCGCATAGATTTTTATTATTTCATTTGTCTCCCCTATACTATTTACTTGTCTGGTGAACTGTCTACTCAACTATTTGTTCCTTTCACTTGAGCATCGTATTTACACAAAAATCATATAAATGCCGGGTATTTTTTGAGATACAAAAAGATCATAGGAACGAAAAAATACCTTTAGTACGATCAGTTTGTTTTGATGCTACGTAAGCGTAAAAAGGTAGATATAAATTTACATGGAGCTCCATTAAATTTACATCTACCTGTTTACGCTCCATGATGGAGCATGCAGAAAATTATAATATTCTATGCTTCCTCCTTGACTGACATACTGGACAGCCGAATCCAAATGACGCACCCTAATCATTAAGCTATGGTAAAGAATTAGGTTGTTTTTGTCAACAGAAGTTAAGAAGATGAGGTTTACTAACGTATGAGGAATAAAATCAAGTAATAGCGATGTGAATGGAAAAGTTGAAACTGCCGGAAAATGCGGTATTATCCTCTTTCTTTGCCTTGATGTGGATGGATAAGCAAATGCCAATAAAACTAATTCCTTTCCGAGAGAGCATTCGGTTGAGCTGATCTGTTGCTTTGCTAAATGAGTTAAATGTGTTGAAGCAGAACGTAGGCTTGGTTGGACATGTAATGCGCATACAGAAAACTACAAGGGTTTCCATGTTTTCAGTTGTAGTGAAAGGACATTAGGTCTCAATCCCAGGTAATCTTGCTGTGGAGTATGTTGACAGCTAATGGTAAATTCATGTTTTGCGCCAGATGTAAAAGCATAGATGATCTGAGTAATGTATATTCTTTACTTAATGCTAAAAAGATCGTCTAAACTAGTAATAAAAAATTCCAAGCACAATCCTATCCGAAATAAAGAAACACTTGAATTTTGTTTCACGCTGGAAAGTTTCTCACAATATTAGTTTTAATAAGCGTAACACACATGTACTAACGTACTAGGATATATAAATTATCCCAAAGAAATTGTAAGCTGCACTTTCCAATAGAAAAATCATATCATTAGTTCGGAAAAACAAACTTAACAATAAAAAATTGAATTATTTTGTCACACCAGGTGTTCCGCTTACATATTGTACTGTTGAATCTTAAAAGTAGAAGGCAAGGGGGGATTTTGCACCACTTTTTTTGTATGCTGTCCTGCATTAATTCTCGACAGAGAATTAATACATGGGACCGTATACCCCATAGTAAAGGAAGGTATGCAACTTGGCTAAAAGGACTGGGCGGAGACTTATACACGTAAAGCATACCCCGTAGTAAGTGCATGATAGAAAAAAGTAGTAATCCAGCTCAAGAGAAAAGGTTCACAAGGCTCTGCTCAGCCAGCAAGCTAAGCCCTTTCAAAGGTAAGAGAGGTGTATATATTGAAGAAGCAGTATGCATGATCGAAACCCAATGCAGGCTTACTCCAAAGGGTTACTTCTGGCATAAGGAGATTAACAAAATTTTGTATGAAGGGGAGCTGAGAAAAGGGTTGCAAGGAGATTAACTGAATGTGTATGAAGCGGAGGCAGAGGCTGCTATGAAAATTAATGTAGAGGTACCTGAGCTCTGACAAAGGAGCAGGTAAGTAAAAATGAAAAGGTGTAAGATGCATATAGAAAGTATGAAGCGAAACACATTCATATACAAAACAAAAGGCTTTTATTAAAAATATTCTATATTACAACAAAATCTCAAAAATTAATCTTCAATGGCATGCACAACCATATCATGATCAACAATGTTAAGCCTAGCCTCAGCTACGTTGTACATTTCAATAGTGACGTCGGAATCGTAGTCCGCATCGTTCCCACTATCTGAATCCTCATATTCAAGCCTATTCTCAGCTACATTCATAATAGTAGAATCCGATTCATCATCCGCGTCATTACCAGAATCCTCACTCTCTTCCATTCCATCCTCAAGCTCCTCCCCTTCAACCACAGGGTCATCAGGATGTAGAACGTGATTAACTGCTTCGTATGCAGCTACTGCGTAATTATAGAAGTGTAATAAATCACCAAACCGCTCCCAAAAGGGATTGGGAATCTCATGGTTGATGGGAGGCTCCTCATCACTAAGCTGGACCCCGTCATATGCCGGGTTCAAGCATGGGAGGAAGGCCCACCTGGCAGCAGCGCGAAGCTCCACTTCAGTCGGAAATCTCTCTGGTCGGGCTGGGTCTGCAGTATCCATAAGGAAGCCAACATGCCCAAGGCGAGTGAACATGAAAACCCCAATGACTGCGAGCAAAGGAGACCCACGTACAATCCTACGAAACAAACAAACAAAAAGTTAAGTCAATGAAAATATTTTCCCATTCATCCCCCTTTCTGCAATGCATACAAGCAAAGAATAAATTTGTACACTTACCCATTCAGTCGAAACGGGTAATTGCAGACGTTGAGCGTCATGTCAGGAAGAAGATGGGTCTGCATAAACTCAGCAATGTTGTCCGTCATTGTGGGGTTGGGGTAGTTGTCCAAGTAATAGACATTTCCATTACGGTTGTTGATGATTAACAATGAGCAGTACTCCCGGGTTCCAGATTCGTGCTCATACCAAACGAACCCAATAGAGATTCGATTGGGAGCCCTCATGATGTTGTAGCAACGCTCACGGATAGGGCAGGCCACGGGAAGGCGGATGGACCAGTTTCCATGTCTATCCATGCGGACGATCATGGTGAGAAGCTCAGACGGAATTGCGAAATAATCCACAACGGAATTAGGGAGATCTGAATCAAAGAAGTCCACTTCTCCGTGAGTA
>LJIJ01004993.1:0-13010 GCA_001718145.1 Orchesella cincta
ACCGCGTTACATGAAGACCATCTTGCGATTCCATTCACTCGAGACTGCCCACCCACCTCATGGGTGGAATGCCTTCGAATCAACGTACTAAAATGAGCAAAAAAGTTCATTGAAAATTGAAGTGTCAGAACAGTAAATACCACCACGTAATTTTGTATTGTTATTAAAGGTATATATAATAATGCAATTATTGCAAATTTGGTCGAAAAGTCAATACGTACCTAAAAAGTGTTATGTTTGGCCACGGTCTTCCCCCTGGTACACCTTATTTCTACTGCCGCTGATTCTATACGTCGTGAAGATCTATTCAACAGCAAAGGGAATTAGTATTTTGGAATGATACTTGAAAACCTGCCGCTATGCTCAATTATCTTCGACCCCACGCCATCGAAGTAACTCTCTTACTTCAAAATCAAAAAAGTGTCTCTTGCCCCATAAAATGCTGCTGCAACCGCTCCCCATACGCAACTGCACATCGGATGCACAGAATGGCTCAAATTTTGTTTGAAGTGTTGGTGAGCATATCCTAATTTGTGGGAATCTGGAGACCCCCTACCAGCAAAATGTCACATTGTCTTTTTATTTTTGCACAAAGCACTTGTCCATCACACCATGGTTCTGAAAAGATCCTTTTAAGTTCTCAAATTGAGCGGAATAACCACATTTAAATCCTTGTTCGCACTATCCCATCTACATGATTGTCTGAAAGGCTGAGCCAGTTGACGCTTTGCTTTCTCGCATGTGATTGAAGCCGACGAGAATTCGTCGACATTCTTCTCTTCTGCTTACTTGGGAATCCTTGTCTTTGAGTAAGTCAATCCCATTTGTTGTTTGAATACTCGCACGCATTCCTGCATCAAATTTGTCAAAGTCCTCACCACCCAAGTGAGTATCTCCATCCAACTCCCAAAACATCTATACTTTTGCTCCTGTTTGCAGACTGCTACATCAAATGTGCACCTCCGAGGCAAAACAAGCACCTTTAGGAATACTGAAAAGTGCTCCATTTTATGCAAGCAGCGCTGTAGGTCTTTAATAGTCAGCACCTCAAACCCGCATTTCCCCTGCATCCACGGTTGCAGCTCTTTGCCATCATTAAATAAGCAGGTACTGTTATTACTGCTTTTAACTCTATACCCCCAAGCTGCAGCTCTGCCTGAGCTTTCAATTTGCTTAACAAAATTGCTGATACTTTTTCAGGATTGTGGCTCCCTTATATCAATTTTGGTACCCCCATGTTTTCAATTACAGTGAATGGCCAAAATTTTATATTCATCGTTGAAGTTTTGGATCACCCATTCTTCGTCAACATGCGCTTAGCATCAAATACGGTATTTTGTGTGTCTGTATGCCTTCCATCCTTAGCTGTTTGTCGATACGTGAGACCATCATCATAAAAGCAACATATGCTGGTGTAGTACGTCTCCTTCGTGCTTTGAATAACTTTTAGCTTTTGATCCTTCCAATAACAGCCCACAGCAATAATTGTGCCCAAACTATCCCAATGCGGGGTTTCCGTTTGATTGGATTGCTCAGGTGTATTCCAACTTGTACTTACAGAAACTCTTCCATTGCCGCAACTAAGACGCTGACTTGCTCTATGCTGAGGGTTATTTTACTGGTTCTCAGTACATTGGAAATGCAATTTACCGTACTCTCCTGTGAAGTCTTTCCAATGCCCAAGTGTAGAAAAAACTCGTCCTTTACACAGCTTCGTCATTCATCGTGGTAAACCAGTCGGATGTCTTGAAGAAGTTTGAACATTGTTACACGCTCTTCTCCATTTATTTTCGATATTACCCACGACAGCATTAATGTCGGGATACAAGTTGCCAAATTTGCTTAGTAATGATTCCTCAGTTCGTCATCTCCTTGCAATTTTTCAGTCAGCATTTTTGTATAGTCATTCACATATTTTTGGTGCGCCCCATCAATTCCTTGCGGTTTTTGTAAATGCCTGTTTCCAATTTGTGACGTATTGCTGCTGAGCTTCGTTTAGCAACTTTCTGCTTCATTTTTTTTGTTAAAATGATTGGCTATTGGAAATTTTTAAGTTGGTAAACACTTCAGCCAATTCTATTTCCAAATTCGGTCCTTTTTTTCTTGCATTGCCGAGCCTTCTGTCTTCTCATCAAATATGAAGAGATTTGGATTGTAACATGTTCATTCAGCTTATTTAGCTCTGTTTCAGGTAAGCACCCAGCCTTCATGTTGTTATCCATCTCTTGAATGTAAGAGTGACGCACTCATCTGCGCTTCTGGTAATTTCCTCCAATTGTCTTGCTTGTTCATTGTGCCATGCATACATTTTTTAGCGATGTCCAACTCTCTCTGTAATGAAAGCTCAAATGTTTGGTAAGATGAGCTGCCCTTTGGAAACGGATTTTTTTCTGATACTGGAAAACAATTCAGAACATTGCATTAAGCAAGTCATCTAATTCTTTAGATGTCATTGAAATTGATGCTCGTTCGGAAATTTGATGCGCGTAGTCCCCCTTAAGAAATTGAAGCAAGGATTCTGCATTTCTCTTTGGTCACCAGCTCTGTCTGCACTTTGGCTTCACATTTGAAAATAGTGTGCAAGCGATTGTTCTAATTTTGTTTTGAAATGTCTGAAGTGACTCAGTTCCAGGAAAATCCTTAGAAAACTCCCTGACGGCTTGCTTTTTTAAATGATTATGCATACTTCTCAAAACAAGCACGTCGTTTGTTGTTTCTGCAGTTATTCTGCAGTTAATTCTTTCATACCCGACTGTATCGTTCTACAGTCGTAACAAAATTCAAAATCTCCTGTTCTACTCGAAGGCGGTTTTCATATTTTCTTTTGGAGATTCTGACAATAGCTGATGTTTGATCTGAAAATGCCTTTAAAATTTCTGCACGGCCTTCTTCTCTTTCGGTGGGAAAGCTTTCAAAAGCCGTTTCTGGTATGATTTAATGCTTCTGCCGCAGCCGCTTCAATGTTTTCATCATAAAGCATACAAATACGCCAAATCATTGTAATGCAAAAACATTACTGAAGTAAAAACCTACAAAACGCTGCAATCTAACCCGTAATTTGAGAAAGCTTTACTGAAGATGAACACATTGTAAGCGCTGCGCAAAGCATTAAATCATACCCCAGAAACGCTTTTGAAAGCTTTCCCACCGAAAGAGAAAGAAGCGGCAGAAATTTTAAAGGGCCATTCAGAATCAAACACAGCTAATTGTCAAGAATCTCCAAAGCAAAATAGGAAAACCGCCTTCACTAGAATCGGAGATTTTAAATTTTATTAACGACATCGTAGAACGATACAGTCTGGATTTGAAAGAATTAACTAAAGAACAACAAACGACTTTGCTTGTTTTGAGAATATGCATAATCATTTAAAAAGAGCAAGCGTCAGGGAATTTTACTGAAGATTTCCTGGAACTGAGTCACTCCAAGAACATTTCAAAACAAAAATTAGAACAATCAGTTGACAACATATTTTCAAAATGTGAAGCCAAATCAGACAGAGCTGGATGACAAAGAGAAACGGCAGAATCCTTGCTTCAATTTCTTAAGTGACACGCGCAACAAATTCCGAACGAGCATCAATTTCAATGACATCTAAAGAATTAGATGACTTGCTTAATGCCACCTTGTCTGAATTGTTTTCCAAATATCAAAGAAAAAATCCGTTTCCAAAGGGCAGCTCATCCTACCAAACATTTGAGCTTTCATTACAGAGAGAGTTGGACATCGCTAAACAAAAATGTATGCATGGCCACAATGAACAAGCAAGACAATTGGAGGAAAATTACCAGAAGGCCGAAGATGAGTGCGTCAACTCTTACATTCAAGAGATGGATAACAACATGAAGGCTGGGTGCTTACCTGAAACAGAGCTAAATAAGCTGAATGAACATGTACAATCCAAATCCCTTCATAATTTTGATGAGAAGACAGAAGGCTCGGCAAATGCAAGAAAACAAAGGACAGAATTGGAAAATAGAATTGCTGAAGTGTTTACCAACTTGAAAATTTCCAATAGCCAATCATTTAACAAAAAAATGAAGCAGAAAAGTTGCTAAACGAAGCTCAGCAGCAATACGTTACAAAATTGGAAACAGGCATTTACAAAAACCGCAAGGAAATTGATGGGGCGCACCAAAAATATGTAGATGACTATACAAAAATGCTGACTGAAAAATTGCAAGGAGATGACGAACTGAGGAACTCATTACTAAGCAAATTTGGCAACTTTGTATCCCGCACATATAATGCTGTCGTGGGTAATATCGAAAATAAAATGGAGAAAGAGCGTGTAACAATGTTCAAACTTCTTCAAGACATCCGACTGGTTTACCACGATGAAATGACGAAGCTGTGTAAAGGACGAGATTTTTCTACACTTGGAGCATTGGAAAGACTTCACAGGAGAAGTACGGTAAATGCCATTTCCCAATGTACTAGAACCAGTAAAATAACCCTCAGCATAGAGCAACGCCAGCGTCTAGTTGCGGCAATGGAAGACAGTTTCTGTAAGTACAAGTTGGAATACACCGTGAGCAAATCCAATCAAACGGAAAACCCCGCTATTGGGATAGATTTGGGCACAACTTATTGCTGTGTGGCTGTTATTGGAAAGGATCAAAAGCTAAAAGTTATTCAAAGCCACGAAGGAGACGATACTACGCCAAGCTATGTTGCTTTTCATGATGATGGTTCTCACGTAATCGGACAAACAGCTAAGGATGAAGCATACAGACACACAGAAAATACCGTATTTGATGCTAAGCGCATGATTGGACGACGAATGGGTGATCCAAAACTTCAAGATGATATAAAATTTTGGCCATTCACTGTAATTGAACATGAGGGGTACCAAAAATTGATATAAGGGGCCAGCCACATCCCCCTGAAAAAGTATCAGCAATTTTGTTAAGCAAATTGAAAGCTCAGGCGAGCTGCAGCTTGGGTATAGAGATTAAAAAGCAGTAATAACAGTACCTGCTTATTTTAATGATGGTCAAAGAGCTGCAACCGTGGATGCAGGGGAAATGGCGGGCTTTGAGGTGCTGACCATATTAAATGAACCTACAGCAGCTGCAATTGCGTATAAAATGGAACACTTTTCAGATATCCCTAAAAAGGTACTGGTTTATGACCTCGGAGGTGGCACATTTGATGTAGCAGTTCTGCAAACAGGAGCAAAAGTCATAGATGTTTTGGGAGTGGATGGAGATACTCACTTGGGAGGTGAGGACTTTGACAAAAATTTGATGCAGGAATGCGTGCGAGTATTTAAACAACAAACTGGGATTGACTTACTCAAAGACAAGGATTCCCAAGTAAAGCAGAAGAAGGAAGAATGTCGACGAATTCTCCGGCGGCTTCAATCACATAGCGAGAAGGCAAAGCGGCAACTGAGCTCAGCCTTTCAAGCAACAATCACTGTAGATGGGATAGTTCCTAACAAGGATTTAAATGTGGTTATTACACGCACTCAATTTGAAGAACTTAACAAAGCTCTTTTTCAGAAAACCATGGATGTTGTGGACAAAGCACTGAGAGATGCGAAAATAACAAAGGACCAAGTTGATGACATTTTGCTGGTAGGAGGTTCTACCAGAATTCCAAAAATTAGGGATATGCTCACCAAGCACTTCAACAACAAATCTTTGAGCCATTCTGTGCATCCCGATGTGGCAGTTGCGTATGGGGCAGCGGTGCAAGCAGCATTACTTAATGGGGCAAAAGGAGACACTCTTTTTGATTTTGAAAGTATAAGAGACGTTACTCCGATGGCGTTGGGAGTCGAAGCAATAATTGAACGCGTTAGCGGCAGGTTTTCCAAGTATCATTCCGAAAAATACTAAAATTCCCCACATTGCTGTTGAAAAATACTACACGACGTATAGAAATCAGCGGGCAGTAGAAATAAACGTGTACCAGGGGGAAGACCGTGTGGCCAAACATAACAACTTTTTAGGTACAGTATCTGACTTTTTGACACAAATTTTGACTAACAACTTGACAATTAAACATAAGCTATTATAACAATAACGAAATTACGCGGTGTGATTTACTGTTCAGTTGACGTTTCAAATTTCAATGAACTTTTTTTGCATCATTTTAGGTACGTTTGATCTCGAAGGCATTCCACCCAATGAGGCTGGAATGGAGAGTCTCGACGTGAAAATGGAAATCGATAAGATGGGAATCCTTCATGTAACGGCGGTTTGTAACAGCAACAGAAACTCAAATTCCATAACCGTACAAGCTAAAAAGGGCAGACTGACTGAGACGGAAAAAAAAGAAATTAGAACTGCTGTAACTATTAATTACTTTAATTATATCAAACTTAACTTGAATACTAGTTTTAGAAAAAGTTCATTATGTTTAAAATTATTTTATTTTGAAACAAGATTCAAGCGCAAGCAAAAAAGAATGGCGGGGAAGGTCAAAATGCGGCTGAAAATGGCAGTTCAACGTCTAATTATGAGGAGTGGTTTAAAGGAACAGGTAGATTAATTCTTGCATTGTGTAGATTAAATATTATGTGAAGTTTTATGTACATATGTATGTCATAATTAAATTTTATGCTAATTGTTACCGTAGGAATTGAAGGAAAGTCAACGTCTGGCCGAAACTTTGATCTATCGGATGAAGAATTTTAATGGTGAATTCACTTGAAGTCAAGCAAAACTTGCTATTTAATGTGGGATGTCTGAGTTATCGGAAACGATTTGAAGCCTGACTTTACAGTTATTGTTTTGTAATATATGTACGGATTTTAGAAAAGCAACGTGTAACTGTTTTTACTTTAAATGGTCTCTGATGATGATGTTTTAATCAAGCAACTAAACAGCAAGCATTGGTGTTATATATTATAAAAACCATTCATTTGAAAACGAAAAAACAAATATATTCAGATTAAATTACATTTGATGGCACATAAAATTCCTGTTTTCATTTAACTTATTTTCTTGGTTTATTAAAAGTCTACAATTCTGTGATTCAGTGAAAATTACCACGAATAGCTATTAATTACCAACCAACATTTTTATTCTTTGTCAAATATACCATTTAGTGTAAATTTTGACGTATTTAAGTAGTTCTTCGGTACTTCTTTTAACCATCCATTGGGATCTTATTTGAAACGGAAAAATTGTCTTTTACAAATACACGCCCTTGCATTTCCCTGAAATCAATCATCCTGTATACTATTATTTTCATTCTTAAAATGTCATTTTTCTGTTGCAATTGTTTTATCAATTGGTTATTTTCATGGCAACGTTTCTGAGTTAATAAAGTCACATAAATACTTACTTAATCTAACTACAGTAAGTCTTCTTTTAAATTTGAGATCAAGTCGCTGCGATCATACAATTCATTTGAAGATGAATTAAAACAGTTAACTGTTTCGGTATGGATTCCAAAATAGTTTTAATACTTTAATGAGGATTAGTCCGTATCACTCCTTGGAATATCTAAATCTTAGCAAGGAGAGATGGAAGTATTGTACTACAAATTAAAGCGTAAACTAGTATAATAAAGATTGCAATACACGTAAAATAGCCAAAGTTTTACTGCGCAGCGTAAAAATTTTGGCTTCACCACTTTGGAATGGGTAAGCTTTGACAGAACAAAGGCTTTGTAAAGATTCCTCCTGAATTCATGACACATTCATAAAATTATTTTTGGATTTTCGCTTTTCAGACTTTCCCCATAAAATTTCCCATTGGGCGATTCCAACACATTTAGACACCGAAGGATTCACACGGGTCTCCGCTAAACCATACTCCAATTGTTCAATCCTGCCTTCGGGGTTGACGTGCAGTTGTCAGTAATATCACGGAATCCTGGTAGAAAATGATGCAATTAAAAATTGAAGTTGAATTCAAATAAAACTTTAAGAAACAAATTTTGTCTTTACCAGAATCCAAGTCCTTTATATGAAAGTAAGGTTGAATGTATATTACGGCAATTTATATTTAATCGATGGTACTTATTGCTTCATATTTGTTCCCATTATTCTCATACATGACTAAAAGATAAGATCAAAGCATAATTAGGAACTCCACTAACGTGTAGGTATCGTAAATAACTTGTAAACTGTTCAATTGATAAGTTCAGGATGAAGGATTGGGAGTAATACTAAAATACGAACCAACAATTTCTTACGTAGACTACATTGGTGATCAATTGCTCGAAATATTTACGGTTACATCCTTCCTCTAAATAGCTCAAATTTATCGTAATTAATATTTAAATGAAGTAGGTAATATTTAATTACTACAGTGTGCTTTTAAATACCATACTAAATGGATATCAGCCAACAAACCACTCCAGTGCAGTTGTGATCACGAAATCCAGGAATGTTGTACGCGGAACGGTGATTATTAAGGGGAACTTTGGGGAACGAGATGTAGCTGTAACGTGGGTACCTTACAGCTTCATCCCGTAACCCTAATTTCCTCAAATGGATATTGGTCCCCTCAACATGACTAGTGGAGCTGGTTGTGGAAATTGTTAAGCAGTAGAAACTTTTAAATAATCTGGAGATTTGGCTGAACTCACACTCGTTCCTGCATCCCAATAACTAAAGAGGAATCTATTAACTCACAGCAAATTCCTAATTGAATTATCTAGTAGTAATAAAAATGCTTAAAATGAAGGTATTCTTTACTTACCAACAGAAGAGCAAGAATTGTATGCATTTGTAAATGTAGCGCTAAATAAGGAGAGTACTCTCGGTTGATTCTGTGTACTTAACGCATTCAGTACAAGTAACTATTACATTGGACTTAAAACAAAACGGAAATAATCGTATTTCCCTGTTTGCATAATATCACCATCGCCGTACACTCAGTTTTTGTAGTGCTACACACCAGTTGTAATTGTAGAATAAGGCTTTGCTTAATAATTTTCGTTCCCCCAACTCAAATTTATTAGCAGCCTGCTGGAAAGTTGAGATCGGTATGTGGGATTGGTATATACTTTGATGTTTGCTGGCACAATGGGTAAAGAATAGCTTCACGCCACAACGCTACGATAGTGAATAAATTATATCATGTAATCATTGGAGGTTCATTGTATCACCTAAAAACTTTATCTCATATAACTGAGAGCAAAAATTACATGGAACTGCTCTATATCTACCTGCGTATAAACAGATAACGAGTAAACAGCAAACTGCTGCTTAATCGATCATGAGCGGAAAAGTCACTTGAGTTTATTTGTGAAACTGCATTATTCATATGCCTAAACGCCAGCCTTTAAACAGTAAAAAAACTGAGAGATAAATGGAAATGAAAAGTTTTGCATAATATGATGTATTCATGTACTAAAATTAGCAATTTAAGTAAAAGTTAAATGTTTTCTGCTCTCTCTAATTTGAAGTTAAGCAAGCTACAGAACCAATTTATTTCAATTGCAACTGTAGAAATGTTTTATGTTGAAACCATTCATTTTATTGCTTCTTTTACTATAACTTTACCGGAAATTTCATACCATTACAGAACGTTTGTGTTAAATTGTGTTTTATGAAGATTTTTGTTAGCTACTACTTTATTACTTCTCGCAACAATTTAAAAAATAAACCATGTCACATTTATTATGTTTTCGAAGTTTATAAACAGCAGGAGCTAAAATCTCAGCGTTCTTATTTTTCTCACATAATTTGTGACAATGGGAGTAAGTTTCATGACGAAGACAGTTAATATTTTGACAAGAATGTATTTTCATTCTGTTTAGTCGAGTCCGCGCAAGCCTGAGCTGCTGACTTTGCATTTGTTGCAGATTTTACTACGTACATTTATTATTGATCCATTCATAATTATTCTTTTTTATTAAAACAGTTCTAAAGTATTTTTGCAACTTAGCACCCGACCAATGTCTCAAAACACAATGCTACTCGAAAATGTTTTTGGATAGAACATCAGTTTTTTATGATTATCACAAACCAGTCCCGCTTCTAATAAATGTGTACACTTTCGTTTTTAAATGATAAAGGATACACAAAATATGTAAGTAGTTTTCAATTTAAAACAGTAAAATTTATGAGCGATCTGAATTTAGAAGCAAAACTTCATCTAAGATATGACACTACAGTCAACTCATTTTATATGCATAGAAATCGTCATAAAATTTATCAGCTATTGTTTAACTTTTATTTATATCGAATCATGAAATATGTACTGTATTTTTGGCTCGTATCAAATACTTAACAAAACATTAACGTTTATCACTATACTTCTGTACAATAATTGAAATGATGCGGGAAGAACACTTTGTATTACCACTTCCGTATCGCTATTTTGGTTTGTTCTTGAAATTCGCATTAATTTTTAAGAAGTATACCGTAAATTTAATCCATTTTCTTTAGAATTTAGGAGGTTCAATATTCCAAACTGTGCTCGTAACAACTACGTGTATTCGATTTTTGCACATTTCATAAATGCCATGTATGCACTTAAAATTAGTTTAGAACATAAAACGTGACTTGAAAAAATCATAAAATGTTTTGTGTTTGTGTTGTTATGTACTTCATCTCATTGCCAGGGCCCCAAAGTAATGCAATAAACAATTCTTATAAAATTTTATCTCTTTACTGTGTAAATCGGAGCAACGCCCGTGTGGTATATTATTACACTGTATAAGGAACGACTGTAAACAACAGTGATGCTGAATCGCACCAACTCACGCCATAATTGCGTCGGCGACAAAAAATTTTGATTCAGGAATATCATATGCAGATAAATACCAGTTTTTAAAAGAAGAAAAATAAATTAGTTTTTTGAAATTTTGCAGTTTTCACTTAAACATAGTAGTTTTTCAAATTATAAGATGTAACATAAAATCAATATTTACATGAAAACTAATAAGTATTAGACAACTTGGCTATTCCAAAACGTTATGAATACCATTAATGAACATGCCAAAAATTTGAAATTTTGATATTTCGAATTTTCGGCCAGTTAACAATGTAAACTTTGATAGCTTTAACAGCAAGGACGCATGAAAATATTATCATAAAAAATTGGTGAATCGAACTGTCAAGTAGTTAGAACCCACTCAAAAAAACTGAGAAAACATTTTAATGCGTCTACGAGTAATGAACAAAAGAAAATTTTTCAAAAATGACGTCATGGGCTGCACATATGTACCTAAATCCATACAACCATGTTTTAATGGTAAAGTGGCTATTACTTTAAAATGGTGGAAGGGTGGCGGAAACTTTTGTCGCCGATTTGGCTGTAAATTTGTAGAATAATAGATTTTTAATGCGTAGATTACGAATCTGAAATAAAAGATGACACGAATCAATCGTGGCGCCTCCTAGAGGGAAAAAAGCGGGAAACGATTTTTTCAACAGAATCGTTTCAAAATTTGGTTAATGGCCTTTCAGACTTGCTGATTACGTGGGGGAAGTTATTTTTTGAAAATTTTAATCGCTGCGCCACCCGGCGGGAAAAATGGCGGAAAATTGTTTTTTTATTGGAATAAACCCAAATCATGGTTGATTGGTACTAACAAACTCGCCTTTTTAACGTGGTGAAGTTATTTTTTGAAAATTTTAATCACGGCGCAGCTAAGGGGCAAAACGGCATTTTCCGTAACGATTTTTTACCCGCTTACATTTATACATATTTTTTGATTTGTCCTAAAATGTCAGATTTGGCGCAAATAAGATGCATAACACTTGCATAAATATAATAAATAACACACACTCTTGATAGGTTCGCCATAATAGTTAATTATTACTTTTTAAATATTTATTCAACATTTTAAAGCTTTATACAGATTTTCAAGCACTTAAATTATAACAATACAACAGACAAATGTTAAACTTTTAATTGCCTAACAAGGTAAGTGAAAATCGTATTATTGTTTGTATTAATTGTATACAATTTTGGTACTGATACAGCATTGCAAAAAAATAATTCATTAGTTTGAACATAATGTCAAATATTCATTGGCGAGGGCGTTAGCGTTACCCAGGGCACACTTGACGTAAGTCGGAAGTGACCCCTCGCCGTGGTGCCCCAAAAAATATTTTGTTGTGCATAACACCATCAAAACAAGGTTCAAGTGCAGTATCGCACCAACCAACGCCATGGTACAGTATTGCACCAAGGGCCTGAAATCAACATAAAGTATATTAAATAAACCAAAACCAATGGATAGCCCCAACCCCGAGCGGCCAGTGTTGGGTCATCGCCTCGACTTAAGTAGTCATCTTAGAATTGTGTTTCTCGAACTCTTTTCACCATTAAACACATTCATCATTGAATCATTCCACAAAAGGCCCCGCTCGCTCCCATCTACCACTATGCACCACGACTATCATTTTAATTGAGTTCAAGAAATCAGTCGGGCTCAAGGCAACGCATATCCATTGGCTATTACCAACAATAATTAAAATATCATCAAAACACAATACATCAAACATCATATTATCATCACACATTACCAAATAAAGCTGAAGACTAGAAATTGATTATAAAATGTATCAAGACAATTACATCACATCATATTATCACACCTTACCATATAAAGCTGAATAAACTAGAAATTGATTATAAACATGCATCAAAGCACTCACATCACATCATATTATCACAATTACAAATAAAGCTGAAAGACTAGAAATTGATTATAAAAATATTATTAGCACCACATACAAATAATAATAAATATGTAAAGAGAGAATGCTAATTTGATTTAAACTTTGAGAACTTAGCTTGAATTTCTGCAACGATGTCCTTCGGAAAAGTAATTGTTCGTCCGGTCCTGTTTGTTTTCGGAGCTTGGAGACACATTTAAAATTTGGAGACTGGAACACAGGTAGGGTTAGTTTCAAACGCCAATGAGAAGTACTTCTTTTCTTTCCCGCCTGCGTAGAAACTAACTTCGTACTCCTCTTTCCTACGTTGCGTTGCTCCGCGCTAAAACCTTTCCAATATAGTACCAGTTGGTCGTCGTATACGGCGGCTAACCCATTCTCCAAGTTCGATAAAATCTTTCCATTTGTCCTTCT
>LJIJ01004994.1:0-13006 GCA_001718145.1 Orchesella cincta
GTGGTTGTACAGTTAAGCCAACGCCAATGACAATTTAATTAAAAAGTTGAGTTGGGGGAAGGATTGAATGGGAGCAGAAAAGCTGCAACCCAGCAGCTGAGTAAATGAAAAGTAAAATGCAATGCAAAACAGAGGTAGGTAAAGAACTCCTCTCCCACCCATAAATTTGGGGTGACTTGCACAACACAAGGTTGCCTTTGTTGCGGAGGCTGGCATTTTATTCATATGCATACAACTGCAACTGCATTGTATGAAAATTATCACTATCATTTTCAGCAGTAACTCATTTAGAAGGTTAAAATCGCTGTAAATCCAGCTAATTTTAAATTTTAAATTTGTTAACTTTTAAACGTATTAAAATTGATCACAAGCCCCCCACATTTGAACATTTAACCAATTTTGGTTACCATAAAGTTATTTTGAGTTGATAAAACTAATTTAAAATTAATCGTACATTTGTTAAATAAATGATTTCTCAAAAAATAATGTTCTTTAGATTTGTAAAATGATTTAGATGAACTAATACTATGACGTGTTCTGTAAAAGAATTAAAATTATCCTTGCTCTATTATCGGTTCTGTTAATCTGACTAATGGAACACAAGTTCATTTGAGATTTGTCTAGCCAATTAAGGTCAACATAAGTTTATTATTTGTTCCTTTAAAACAATTTTACAGAACACAAATTTATTTTTGTTCTGCTACCAACACCAAATAAAGGCAGAATGCTTTTATTCTTTTCAAAAATTATATGATTTTTAAACTACAAATCCATTATAAACGGAAACCATTATTCGGATCTATTTTTAGTCTGGTTGGAAAATCCAAACGAATGGTTTTCGAAACCCGACTCTTGAGGTTCAGTGTTCTCGTTGTGCTGCCATTTTGTCTTGAAGCGTTGAGTTGAAATTTATCATTATTAATGTAAATTCGAGTTTAATTTTTATTCTGACCTATCGGTCGCAGTTTACATTCAGTCACTCGATTGTTCCTACATTCCTAACGATTAGTTCTATCTAATCTTCTATCAATGAAGATTTGCATTCCAAATAAACGTACATGAGTCATCAGAATTTGCAAGCAGAGTAAAATGCTGTAACATACTGTTTCTGGTTCATATTGTATTGCTCCCTATTGTTAGAGTACTCTTCTATTAGTTAAAAAATTATATTCCTTTTTTAGAAAACTAACTCGTTCACCCTGATTTTACCATGCTAACCGATCTTAAAAGTTTTCCTGACCTCCTTTTTTCTAGCCTGTATCCTACAAGTTTCAATGGAATTCCGACTGACTTCACACAATTCGTTTTGCTGGAGCCGAAATACAAATGGATCCCGTGGATTGCCACAATGATCGTTATGTAGTAGAGTGTACTATCTGTCTCACGTTGCCGGATTTCAATATTTTTTTCATTGGTGGAAAGATTTATCTGTTCACGCAACCGTAATTCAATTCAGCGCAGGAGGAGTACAAATATCAGTGGCAGCCTTTTCTTTCTTTGGAATTGGTAGGTTTACAAGTGTATCGTCTGGAATAAACAACTGCCTTAGAATTCCTCACCCACTAATGAGAATTTGTCACCGGAAATAATCGATCTTCTTGGAGTGTACGTGGGTTGGCCATCTTATGTTCCCCTGCCTACCCAATTGAGGAGTTTGGCGCAAACTTTGCACGCAATAAAATACACATGCGAACCATTCCTCCAGACTCACACTACCGCAGGCTACGCAAATAATTGCTTAACAACTAACTTTGATTCGAATGCCACTTGTAGGGACTTAGCACTGCCGAATGTGTCGGAGTGCGCCACAGCAGCAACGGGCAATATTGCTGCTTTACTGCACTACTAAAATGCTGAAAACTGTTTGGGAATTTGGGTGAACGTATCAGTTCATTTTAAAAAAAATACTACACTCGCGGGTTCGATTGGCTTTCAAAATGCATGAAGGATATTGGCTGAATGATGTGTGCCTCATTCATAGCCGTATTGTTCTGGATGACGGTGCGTAATTGCTTTGGTTCGTTGTTGTGGGCTATGGTAAATTGCCGGTTAAAAACATAATGTAAACTTTTTGGTCGGGCGACAGGATGGGTCGAGGAAAGGGGACGTCTGCGGTCAGCCTAGCATTGTTTTACCGGAGCAATGACGCTAATCCCGTCTTTTACCATTTTAATAGAAAAGGAAAGCAGCAAGGAAAAGTCTTTTTTAACTTAGAGAATCCCCATTTAGCATTCACTACGGCCTAGCGCTTTTACCTGTGCGTAGAGAGTAAATCATGTATCATGTACATGAAACTTTCATTTCATGCTTCCATTCATGCATAATTCATGTTGGGCCACATTGAAGATGGGATTCCAAACATGATACATAAAATGAAAATGAATTTTGCCACATGAAAATGAACAGGAACATTGAATTGAATAATGAATTACAGGAGCCATGCTAAAAATTTATAACAACGCTGGTATTGAATATATCTACACTTAAACTAGTGTATAATTTTATAAATTCAGTTAGGCATAAAAATTAGCCTTAAAATAAGTCAAACATATTCTATCTGGCTGCAAATTATGCGGTATTTTCCTCTGTAGATAAATGAATGACGAAAAATAGCCACTATAATTCAATATAAAAATTGAGCCCAATAAACAATACAGAAAATGTTTGACTGATTTAAGCGCTATTTTTATTGCCCTAAAACTGAATTTTATCAAAAATTATACACTAGTTTAAGTCCTAGATATCATTAATAACCAGCTGTTAATAAATTTTTACATGCTCATGTAAATTCATGTATATCAATTCATTACCTGCTTCATTTCATGTGCAAAACTTCATTTTCATTTTATGTATCATGTTGGGAATCCCATTTCATGTGAACATGAGATGCACATTAATGCGAACATGAAATAGAAATTTCGTACATGATACATGATTTACTCCTACGCAACGTAAAACGCTAGCCGCTAGTGAATGCTAAATCGGCGGATTCTCTACTTAATAAAGACTTTTCCCTTCCTGCTTCCTTCGATTAAAATGAGTAACTAAAAGCACGGCATTAGCGAATCATTGTCCGTTACATAAAAACAATGCTAGGCTGACCAGACCGTCCCCCTTTCGAACCAGTCTGTCCCCCGGCACCAAAAATTTACATTATGTTTTAAACCCCATTACCATAGCCCAGCAACAACAAACCCAAAGCATTACCCACGTCATCCAGAACATAACGAATGAAAATAGAGCACACATCATTCACAATATCCTTCATCATTTTGAAAGCCAATCGCAAACGACGTGTAGTAGTGTGATGAACTTGATACGTCACCCAAATTCCCAAACGAGTTTTCCAGCGATATGGGTTAGTAGTGTCAGTACAAACAGCAATATTGCCGCTGCTTTCTTGGCCGCACTCCGACAACATTCCTCAGTGCCTAAGTCCTACAAGTGCAATTCGAACAAAGCTAGTTGTAACATTATTTCGGATATCCCATTTGAGTCTGGCTATATTATTTTCTCTATTTTGTATATTTTATGGCCGTCAAATTTCAAAACTCCTACAATGGGTAGCAGGGAAACATCAAGATGCAAAACCCCAAGTACACTCCAAGCATTGCAATTTATTTCGGTGACCAAAATTCTCATTAGTGGCACCGTCCATTGCAAATGGCCACTCTCAATTCTAAGGAAGTTGTTTATTCACAGACGATACACTTGTAAACCTACCAATTCCAAAGAAAGAAAAGGCTAACAATGAATATTGTACTACTCCTGCCACTGAATTGAATTACGTTGCGTATACAGATAAATCTTTTCACCAATGAAAATAGTATTGAAATCCGGTAACGGTGAGACAATAGTACACTCTACTACCATAACGATCATTGTGGCAATCCACGGGATCCATTTGTATTTCGGCTCCAGCAAAACGAATTGTGTGAAGTCATCGGATTCATTAAAACTTGTAAGAATACAGCTAGAAAAAGGAGGTCAGTAATTTTTGGATAACTTTAAGATCGGTTAGCATGTAAATTCAGGGTGACCGAGTTAGTTTCTAAAAAAGGAATATAATTTTTTAACTAATAGAAGAACCCTAACAATAGGGAGCAATACAATATGAACCAGAACCCAGTATGTTACACATTTACTCTGCTTGCAAATTCTGATGACTCATGTACGTTTATTGGAATGCAAATCTTCATTGATAGAAGATTAGATCGTTGGGAATGTAGGAACAATCGAGTGACTGAATGTAAACTGCGACCGATAGGTCAGAATAAAAATTAAACTCGAATTTACATTAATAATGATAAATTTCAACTCAACGCTTCATGACAAATTGGCAGCACAACGGAGAACACTGAACCCTCAGAGCCGGGTTTCGAAAACCATTCGTTTTGGATTTTCCAACCAGACTAAAAATTAATCCGAATAATGGTTTCCTTTATAATGGATTTGCTAGTTTAAAAATCATATAATATTTGAAAAGAATAAAAGCATTCTGCCTTTATTTGTTGTTGGTTAGCAGAACAAAAAAATAAATCTGTTCTGTAAATTGTTTTAAAAGAACAAATAATTAACTTATGTTGACCTTAATTGGCTAGACAAATCTCAATGAATTGGTGTCCATTAGTCAGATTAAACAGAACCGATAATATAGCAAGGATAATTTAATTCTTTTACAGAACACGTCATAGTATTAGTTCATCTAAATCATTTTACAAATCTAAAGAACATTATTTTTTGAGAAATCATTTATTTAACAAATGTACGATTAATTTAAATTAGTTTTATCAAACTCAAAATAACTTTATGGTAACCAAAATTGGTTAAATGTTAAAATGTGTGGGCTTGTGATCAACTTAATACGTTTAAAAGTTAAAAAATTAATTTAAATTAGCTCATTTACACGATTTTAACTTAGAATCTAAATGCGTTACTGCTGAAAATGATAGTGATAATTTTCAGACTGCGTGTCTGAGCTTGCAGTTGCATGCATATGAATAAAATGCCTGCCTCCGCAAACAAAGGCAACCTTGTGTTGTGCAAGTCACCCCAAATTTATGGGTGGGAGAAGAGTTCTTTACCTACCTCTGTTTTGCATTGCATTTTACTTTTCATTTACTCAGCTGCTGGGTTGCAGCTTTTCTGCTCCCATTCAATCCTTCCCCCAACTCAACTTTTTAATTAAATTAATTACGTTGCTAACTGTAAACCACATTTATTAAAAAGACTTGATAAACAACTTCTGTGTAAGATGGATACCAATTCCTCTTCAATATTATCAAGTGAGGAGGAGGAAAATGATGTCAAGATTTCCGTGAGAGTTGACTCGTGTCTCCTTTGTGCTCTTCCAGCAGTGACCTACGACTTGGATGGAAACATTATCAAAAGAGAATCATCCCAATTTTCTTCGGGAGAAGTTCAAAAGTGGAGCAACGAGGAGTTATTCTCATATCTCTGTCAAGGCTTCGACTTTGAGAAGAAAAGCAGGAAATGGGAACTGAAGCTAAATCCACTTCCATTTTGTGAATCTTGTGAGCTGCTTATCAACTCGTTGGCGGAAGTCTACTCCAAACTGGAGGAGCTCAAGACCGTGCTCAGGGCAAAGATTGAAGGAGCGGAGGAGGTGTATTCAGCTCAAAAACTGTATGAGAGACACGACAAAGTCTATCTGGAGTTTAGAAAGGATGTTCTTGGAGGTAAATCATCAAAATTAACTTTAACATAAATGAAACAAATACATACAAATTTTTAATAATTATTTTGCAATAGATAAGTTCATCGGTTTATCCAATCAGCATAGAAACAACTCACTTTCAACACGAGAAAATGCCAAGTGCTCCTCACAGCGAAAGATGACAAAGGTCAATCCGAAAAAGAAGGTTGAAGACCACAGTTCAGTTCAGGTTACAAGAACACTCCGCAAAAGATCCATTCAAAAGCAATATGATGAACGCAGTTGCAGCTCAAATGAAGAGGAGGATGAACCAGAATCCGCTCCGTCTGAACGTGATCACGATGATGATGATTATTTGTCTGACGATTCCAGAGTTTGCAACGAGGAAGATAACCCGCCGCCCCAAAAAAGCAGCCCAAAAGCAATGAAAAAAGAGCCTGCGCCTGAGAGAAAGCGCAAAAACCCTGAACGAGTTCCCGTTGCCGTCAACAAAAAGCGAAAGCGCTGGCTCCAAAAGAGTACATTTCGAGCTCCCTGTTATGGTTACCTGGAACGGGATGAGAGGACGGGCAGTATCACCTACTCCACAGGCTTTGGAAACCGCTTCAAAAGCAATAGAACAACTCTCATCTTCAACCAAATCAAGAAGGAAGGTGGGAAGCTGGAATACGAGTGCTCAAGTTGTTCCTCCTGTTTTCCTGTCCTGACTTGTACAAGATTTCAACAGCGGCTCTTTCGTCAACACTTTCTCAGTCGGCATTCCAATCATTACAATTGTGGCTTGTGTCCCGAACCTGTTAAACATTCAAGTAAAGAAGAGCTCATTCAGCACATCAAAACTGTTCACTCCATCGACTCCTACTTGACGTATTCCAGAAGGTGTAGCTATATCAAATTCAAAGTCTAATCCACCCAAAAGTTCACGCTCAAAGAAAAAAATTACACCAGCTTTGGAAGGGCAACTAGGCCCCGGAGTTTGCGAACAGATGCCATGGAAATGTTGCGAAGTTTGTGGGAAGCCATTTGAAGATCTGAGGAGCAAAGCCTTTCAAACCCACGTCTGGACCCACATGAGTGAAGAAGATAAGCAACAGCGGCTAAATACACAGGGCGAACTGCAAAGGAGCTGCTCATCGCTCCATCGGACGAGCAGCTCTCCTCTGGATGGGTTAGTCAGTGTCAAACATGTGGGAAATATATTATGAAGCTGGTCTCAATCAACATATTCAAGAATTTCACGAGTTATCATCATCATCAGCACCAAAGAATGAATTTGTTTGCAACCTCTGCGGAGTTTCCTACGCGAGTAAATATTCTCTGGCAAGTCACATGGAGAAACGTCATCCAAATGGAGAATGGGATGGCCCGTTCAAGTGTGGATATCCTGGATGTTCACAAAGCTTGGATACGGAACTCAATCTCAAAGCGCATGTTAAAGATTCTCATGAACAAAATGCAGAACAAGATAATCAAGTACTTTGCCTATCCTGTGGGAAAGTGTTGTCGTCCAAGCAAAGTCTGCAGCAGCATGAATTGTTGCATTTGGGAAAGAAATCTCATGAATGTCAAATTTGTGGGAAGAAATGCACCGTTAAAGATACGCTCCGCCTTCACATGGCTAACAAGCACGGGATCGGAACGAAGACGTGGAAATGCGAAGAGGAAGGGTGTGGAAAGTGTTTCCAAATCGGAAGTATTTTCAAGTTCATCGGAGGCTTCAGCATGGGGTTTTTTTGAAAAAACGCAAAAGGAATCCAATTTAAGGTATCCAGTAATCGCTTTAATAAACTTTTTGAGCTGATTCGGACAAAAAAACTTCTTCGGTTAATTATTACAAAGCAGCGAAACACTGACTGGTTATTTAGAAAAAGAAATAAAATTATTTTATTTTAACTTTTGTACTAACTGTCCATTGCGTTTAATTTTGAAAATAAAAAACTACCAACTTGATTGGGCTGAACTTGAATGAGTTGAGTGGTGGTGATGTTGAAAGAAGAAGAAAAGTGACAAGCAAGGCAGACCAGTGCATTCCCTGCTTTCACCAAACAATAACAATGCTACTCTTGTGTCTTCTCTGTCCAAACTATCTAATAAAATTCATTCAATATTTTAAATACATAAAAAATTCCATTTACAATGTGTAGCCCCAATTCCGGTAGTTACCCCAATCAAACGGGTTAAGTTTGTGCATCTCCTTCTCCATCAAAAGTTGTAACGAAAGCCATTAAACAACTTTTTGTCGCTGCTTATGATCCAGCTGAAGATTATCCCAACCAGTCTGACACTGATGATGACGAGAAGATGCTGATCGCACCAACTCACGAAAATTGGTCGGCGACATAATTTAGATTCGGGAATTTCATATGCAGATAAATACAGTTTTTAAAGAAGAAAAATAATTAGTTTTTTGAAATTTGCAGTTTTCACTTAAACATAGTAGTTTTTCAAATTTAAGATGTAACATAAAATATTTATTTACATGAAAACTAATAATTATTAGACAACTTGGCTATTCCAAAACGTTATGAATACCATTAATGAACATGCCAAAAATTTGAAATTTTGATATTTCGAAATTTTCGGCAGTTAACAATGTAAACTTTGACAAGCTTTAAAAGCAAGACGCATTAAAATGATATCACCAAACTGATTGAGTCAAATCCGTCAAGTAGTTAAGAACCCACTCAAAAAAAACTGAGAAAACATTTTCATGCGTCTAGGAGTAATGAGCAAAAGAAAATTTTCAAAAAATGACGTCATGGGCTGTTCATATGTACTCAAAATCCACACAACCATGTTTCGGTTGGTTTTGGTAACCAAACTATTGCAAACACTTACCATATTGATGATTTTGATGTAATCAGTGAGTTAATCACTGAAAAAACCTGAAAATTGAAAAAAGATTAGCAGTGTGCAATGTGTTTTTTACTAAAACACGAAAAGAGGATGAGAAGAAGAAAAACGGGCTGGGTATGAACAGCCGAAACATCATTGAGAAATTGCCGCGACGCAGTGTTACTCAATGACAGGAATGGGGTGATTGCATTGCAAAACCGACCAATTTTCGTGAGTTCATTTGAACCGACTCGGAGGAAGATGGTACGCTGCCATTCTTCAGTGAGCCTGGAGATGAAGACTATCTGTCGTGTTTTTCATTCTTACAAGCATTTTCAAAGTTTCAAAGGAGTCAATTGGTGAGATGATGACGGGATGCTCGCTTCCGGCCCTGAAACGTGGTTTAGCGTTGTATAAAATGTGAGGATTCAATTCGTGAATATTTTGAAGCCCTCTAAAACCGTCACCAAAATTAACAGAAAGATGGTCAGAATTCAGTATGAATTGGTTGGGAAAATGGAAATCAGCAAAGATGTAGATGCACCTGAAGAAAAGTGGGTTTTAAAGTAAAAGTAAAATTTCCATTTTAAGTCGGACTCTGTTCAAGCAATATAGCCTGTTTCCCCACAGATAGACTTACCTGAATCTCATAGATAAATATGCTATTCTAAGTTCTACTCACTACATACATGTGTATATTTGAGATTCAGGTACATCTCACAAAGAAAGGTGCTCTGTGAGGATCTTTTTGGTACGATATCACCAGCCATGTGACGTGCTCTTCATATAGCGATACCAGAGAATACCTACCCGTACTAACACCGAGCCGGTAGGATTTACATCTCATTGAGAAGGGTGACTCAATGAGGACCCTCTGGTACGATATCACTACCCTTGTGACGTGCAAAAATAGCGATACCAGAGGATACCTACCCGTACTAACACAGAGCGCGGTAGGATTAGCAAGTGAAGTCTGGTAGACGGTCACCCATCCAACGCAGACCCAAGTTGTTTCGTTGCTTAACTTTCAGTGATCTGACGGAGAACTGTTAGCAGCCGACCAACTTGGCTTGCATGTTTTAGGAGAGGCTTCGTAACTTGATTTTGAATGGTTTAGTCATATATAATAAAATTGAGACATGGACATAAATTGGTATCATTTTTCTCATGCTTTAATTGTATCACTAGGATTTTCGGGACAAAAAATCAGCATTGGGAGTCGCGATGTCAATTTGATGAGAATTTGGCGACAGAATCGATGAATGGTGAGCGTCACTGATTCAGATGAGGATGTACCTTGACTTGGACGGAGGTACAATTATTAGTTATTAGTTCCTTATTTTTATTGTTTTATTTCTTTTTTATTTGTCAGATGGCTTCCTTGCTTTCAGAGAACATATTCATATGCGGAGTCCTTCAAAGCGCGGTGACGAGGATGAGATGGAAGTCCACTATACCGAGTTTCATTTGGAACACGTTTAGATTCAGAAACAAGTTGATCCCAGCATAGAAGTAAACACCAAACACTTCGCCGGAACGCAGCGTCTCCTCCACATTCTCAACTGAAAATGTGGAAAGTATACTTGAACAGGGACAATTTGGGGACGTGAATGAGCAGATAGTAATGAAATTTTAGCTGAAAACGTAACATTTGCGACTGCTGAAACAATTAACTCTGAAGCTTTTGCAGTTTTCGTGAAAAAAAAAAGATTCAAAGTGGACAACAAAATGGTTACAATGTCAAAACTGTCCGTACCGTACAACGGATGTCAAAGGCATGAACAATCATGTTCCACTACATAAAGAGGGTGTCGACGCAGCTCAATGCGAGAAGTGTAGCTGGTACCTGGCTCCAGAGAAACTGGTTCACGCATCATGATCTTCATCACCGACTCCCACGAAGAATTCTAAAAAAAGAAAGAAAACACAATGACTGTTCAACCGGCTAGGGTTCTTCTCCATTGTGCAGATTGCACCTTCAAACGGAGCACAATTCACATTTGAACAATCATCCAACCACGTCACGAGGATGGTTCAGAAGCAATGCTTGCATTTTGTGATTCGAGTGGCATTGGGTCATCATCGAAGAAGATTGTCTCCGACTGTCAGAAAAGATCTTGAATCCGGACACGGTCAAGAGTCTCATATGGTCACGACGGCATCCGAACTGAAAGCCCTTTTAACAAACCCCTTTTGAAAGAGGTGTAGTTTGGATTGGAGACATCGCTTTGCCCCTTCGTTCCCAGCCTCAGCTTTTTTCCGTTCCAAGATCTTTTCTGACAAGTCGGACACATCTTCTTCGATGGTGACCAATGCCACTCGGAATCACAAAAATACCACACTCATTGCAAGCAGTTGCTTCGAACCATCCTCGTGACGTTGGTTGATGATTGTTCAAATGTGAATTGTGCTCCGTTTTGAAGGTGCAATCTGCACAATGGAGAAGAACCCTAGCCGGTTGAACAGTCATTGCGTTTTCTTTCTTTTTTCGAATTCTTCGTGGGAGTCGGTGATGAAGACCATGATGGTGAACCAGTTTCTCTGGAGCCAGGTACCAGCTACACTTCTCGCATTGAGCTGCGTCGACACCTCTTTTTATGTAGTGGAACATGATTGCTCATGCCTTTGACATCCGTTGTACGGTACGGACAGTTTTTGACATTAACCATTTGTGTTCCACTTTGAATCTTTTTCTTTTTCACGAAAACTGCAAAAGCTTCAGAGTTAATTGTTTCAGCAGTCGCAACTGTTACGTTTTCAGCTAAAACTTCATTACTATCGTGCTCATTCACGTCCCCAAATTGTCCCTGTTCAAGTATACTTTCCACATTTTCAGTTTGAGGAGGTGGAGGAGACGCTGGTTCCGGCGAAGTTGTGGTGTTTACTATGCTGGAACAACTTGATTCTGAATCTGAACCATGTTCCAAATGAAACTCGATATAGTGGACTTCCATCTCATCCTCGTTCACGCGCTTTGAAGGGACTCCGCATATGAATATGTTCTCTGAAAGCAAGAAGCATCTGACAAATAAAAAAGAAATTAAAAAATAACAATAAAATAAGGAACTAATAACTAATAATTGTACCTCCATCCAAGTCAAGGTAATCCTCATTTGAATCCAGTGGACGCTCACCATTCATCGATTCCGTCGCCAAATTCTCATCATGGCTGACATCGCGACTCCGAAATGCTGATTTTTGTCCCGAAAATCCTAGTGATATAATTAAAACATGAGAAAATGATACCAATTTATGTCCATGTCTCAATTTTACTATATTGACTAACCATTCAAAATCAAGTTACGAAGCCTCTCTAAAACCATGCAAGCCAAGTTGGTCCGGTGCTAACAGTTCTCGTCAGATCACTGAAAGTTAAGCCAACGAAACAACTTGGGTCTGCGTTGGATGGGTGACCGTCTACCAGACTTCACTTGCTAATACCTACCGGCTCTGTGTTAGTACGGGGTAGGTATCCTCTGGTATCGCTATTTTTGCACGTCCTAGGGTAGTGATATCGTACCAGAGGGTCTCATTGAGTCACCCTTCTCAATGAGATGTAAATCCTACCGGCTCGTGTGTTAGTACGGGTAGGTATTCTCTGGTATCGCTATATGAAGAGCACGTCACATGGCTGGTTGATATCGTACCAAAAAGAGAATCTCTCACAGAGCACCTTTCTTGTGAGATGTACCTGAATCTCAAATATACACATGTATTGTAGTGAGTAGAAACTTAGAATAGCATATTTATCTAGAGATTCAGGTTAAGTCTATCTGTGGGAGAACAGGCCATATTGCTTGAACAGAGTCCGACTTAAAAATGGAAATTTTACTTTTACTTTAAAACCACTTTTCTTCAGGTGCATTACATCTTTGCTGATTTCCATTTTCGCCAACCAATTCATACTGAATTCTGACCAATTTCTGTTCATTTTGGCCGAACGGTTTTGAGGCTTCAAAATATTCACGAATTGAATCATCACATTTTATACAAACGCTTAAACCACGTTTCAGGGGGAAGCGAGCATCCCGTCATCATCTCACCAATTGACTCCTTTGAAAACTTTGAAAATTCTTGTAAGAATGAAAAACACGACAGATAGTCTTCATCTCCAGGCTCACTGAAGAAATGGCAGCGTATCATCTTCCTCCTGAGTCGTTCAAATGACTCACGAAAATTGGTCGGTTTTGCAATGCAATCACCCCATTCCTGTCATTGAGTACACTGCCGTCCGCAATTTCGTCAATGATGTTTCGGGCTGTTCATACCAGCCCTTTTTCTTCTTCTCATCCTCTTTTCGTGTTTTAGTAAAAAACACATTGCACACTGCTAACCTTTTCAAATTTCAGGTTTTTTCAGTGATTAACTCACTGATTTGCATCAAAATCATCAATATGGTAAGTGTTTGCAATAGTTTGGTTACCAACCAAACCGAAGCATGGTTGTGTGGATTTTGAGTACATATAAACAGCCATGACGTCATTTTTTGAAAAA
>LJIJ01004995.1:0-13002 GCA_001718145.1 Orchesella cincta
GAGATAGAGTATATAAGTAACAAAACTACGAATGTATCCAATAATTTTGTTATACTCATGATGCGAGAATGAAATGCATCTTAGGTTTAAAAAACTTATTGAAAATAGTTCGCTACACACCTGGAATATTAAACTACCGACTCAGCAAATAATAAGATTGAGTTCTGTATCTTGATGAGTATTTATCACAGTCTTTCATTAATTAGTCTATTCCAACGTCGCTATTTACCAAAGATTGGTATGTATGCATGCAATGACACACCTTCCAGCTCATTATTTAGCTGTCGTTGCTGTTAAGGGAGAGCGTGAGATACGCAGAAGTGATATCCGTAGACACCTGAACCTAAGTTTTTTAGATTGACAAATTTCTATCAAATCCAGATTTTGTAGTAGAAACACAGTGAGATTAACTCTTTTCTACGGAGGCGTTTGAGGATTCGTATCTGGATAATTTAGTTTGGTAGTATTGTAACACAATATAGAAGTTGGCAAGTGCAGGGAGTGACATTAACAATCTTTTATTGCACAATTTTGTGTGTAAGGTATGCCGAAAACGCAAAAGCCAAAGCATGGTTATGGAATCGGGATTAATGAAATATCAGAAGCCAAACATCTTATTCACGTCTTTTACGACGCTGTGGCAAACAGCGTCGTGCAAAAAATCGACACATTTGGAAGGTAAGAGGAGGTGCATTTAGTTATATTTTAGCAACTTACAGCCGAAAAATTGTACAATCAAAATGTTCAGAAAGATTACAGTTTCCTGTAAAATTGCAAGACATGGGTTTTAAGAGAAGTGGAGGCAAACGCAAGTTGTGTGGCGTATATTCTGATGAAGAATATGGTGCCAGGCGCGAATATAACGCCCTCCGTGCCCTTGTCTGAATGTGTGAATTAATAATCAAACCTGCAACTAGTCACTAGGCGTTAGGTTTGTCCCATCTTCAACTATAGATGTATGAAAGCATAATGGATTGGAGAAGCGGGGTGTGTATTATAGCAAGACCTTTCACCAGGCATGAAACATGCTGCCCGCAGCTTGTAAGACGAGGCCCCTTGAGAGCACAAGAGGTGGGGGTAGATTTCGCGCAATACGCAATTCACCATATTTGGAGGGCAAAACGAGGGAAATTTGCGTAGCATGCTACTTCTTCAATCAAGCTACTTTCCTCTCTGGTAGTATATTTTTGTAAAAAATTTTAAAAAAAATTTTAAAATTCCGCCCGCTCATGCAAGTAATCGAAACTGTTAAAAATGTACATTTCTAGAGCCTCTCCGAATCCGTTCAATCGCCGGGAGAGAAGTAATAATAAGACGGGCACTTGTTCCTATGCACGCGCCAGGCGAGATCGTCTATATTTAGAATTAGGAACGGGAATACTTGTGAACTAATTCAAAATAGGCATACTCTTCGTATTAGAAAAACTTATGTTTACACTTCCTTCCGAGAAAACAAGTAAATTAACTAAATTGTATATAATAATCGATCAAGCCCTAAAAACTGCATCGCACTGAGCCATGATAATAATGATAGATGATGGATAAAGATGATATAAGTTGATGAGTATGCCCTGAGTTCGTGAAGATTCTAATGGCGCATTCATAATTGGGCTCGCAGCCATCTGTTGATGCCTGAAAAATAACATTCTAAAAAATATCTCAACTTTAAAAGATCAGCAAAAGTCAACAATTCTCTAACATAACGGCGCCGCGTGGTAGAATTACTGCTCCGACCGCCCGGTGGTCTTCGCTTTGACTCTGTTTACCGTCGACGCCACGGCCGCGGCAAGGTTCCTGGACCTCGCTGGGGGAAAGAATATTTCACAACCAGGGAATACAGTGAGAACACATCTTTTCTAAAATTGCAAAGATTTTCTCACCACAAATTACACAACTTTTATTAAATTGTCACCTTGTTTCGAGGCTTTTGAAATTCATAATCCTCCGAGTTGTCCTCGCTTGGTTTTCGTGATTGACCCTCAAAATACAATTGAAGTGGAGCTTCAGAAAGCTCGACATTCTCAAAAACGCTGTCCCGTTCTCGCGTAATTGGTTGCATTTCTAACTCATCGGCAATTGCACTCTGTCGCCTTGACTGGTTTTTACCACCGCTTCGAGTGCAACACCAGTTTACACAACAACGAAAGATTCTTCGCAAAAAGTCACACATTTTAACGTTTGAAATGCTCTCTGCCCAAAAAAATTTGAAATATGGTAACTTGACTAGTAATATGACCTTCTTTTACTTTACAAAAACACCTGAAACCAACCAACTGCAAAAGCTGAATGGAGTTTTTTCTGATCACATTGTAGAACTATATGGATCGGTGCTTTGGGCATTCATCCAAAATCGGTGAAAGACGAACCGTGGAAGACGATGTCTCCTTTGCCGGCTCCTTCATTCGGAAGTATTTCCGGTGCTCACCTTTCACAAAGAGGCTAAGAAGAGCGTCGAGCGTGCGCGTGATCAGGAGCTAATGAGGTGAATGGGAAGCGCGAACAAAACGAGTCATATAGCGAAACATTGAGGATCGAGAGAGGAAAGGCGTCCATCTCTGGCAGGGCTTATGGAGTGCCATTGAGCATGTGTTGCGAGAAGGCTGCAGAAGAAGAATGCGAGAGGCGGAGCAGAGCGTACCATATGTCAATTGGTTTTGGCGAGAAGAGAGCATTTGCAGAAACAAAAAAGAATGATGAACTTATTTCAAGCGAGAGAGAGCTGTTCGTTTGGTGAGTGACGTCAGAGAAGCGCGATCTCTCTGAAGCTTGCGTCTAGAAGAAACCGAGTCGCGAGAGCGCGACTAGAGTTGCATTGAGGCGCGGACTAAGAGATTGCAAGACCAGAGATACGCGAGAACACCGGAACCGAGGCTGGTGGGACATGAGATGCGAAGGCTCCTACATTCCAATATAGTAATTGTTAGAGGAGGGTACAATCACGAAAAACAACTGAGGAGCAATCTTACGGGAGACGAGTACTCTAATGTATACGGAAGACAGCGCTCGAGACAAGTGGTGCACAATAGAATACAAGGGGAGCTGTGTGTACATTTGGTGGTGAGGAAAGATCTCTTCGCAAAACTTCTTGAGAAAGCAGAGTGTTCTCATGCGTATTCTTGGTTTAAATATTTTTCAGCGACTCCAGGAATTGCGTAAACAGAAGTCAAACGAAGACCCACCGGGTCGGAAGAGTATCTACAGGTATGTTAAGAGAATTTTACTTTGCTGCATTTTTAAAGCTTGATATTTTTTCTAAATGTTATTTTTAGGCAATCAACCAGATCTGCGAGCAATTATGAACTGGATTAGAATTTCACGAACTCCAGCATACTATCAACTTTTCATTTTATCCATATTATCATATATATATGCTCAGTGAGTTTTTAGGGTTGATCGAATTATTATATACAATTTAGTAATTTACTTTTTTCTCGAAGAAGTGTACATAAGTTTTTCTAAAACGAAGAGTATGCTATTGAATTAGTTTCACAAGTAATTCCCCGTTCAATTCTAAATATAGACGACTCAGAGGTGCTAGAAACAAAAGTCGTTATTATTACTTTAACCGGGTAATTGAACGTGAGAGCAGAAAATTACATTTTTAACAGTTTGATTACTTGCATGGCGATTTATTTAATTTAAAATAATACTACAGAGAGAAAGTAGCGTTGAAAGTAGATGCTAACGCAATTTCCTGTTTGCCCTCCAAAATATGGTAGAACTGTATCCTGCGAAATCTACCCCACCCTTGTTAAAAGGGCTTAAAGGCGGAGCATGTTTCATGCTGGTGAAAGGTCTGCTTTATAATACACACCCGTTCTCCAATCCACTTATGTTTCATACATCTATAGTTGAAATGGACAACCTAAGTAGTAGACTAGCTTGCAGTTTGCATTATTAATTCACACATTTCAGAAAGGGCACGGAGCGATTATATGAGGCACATATTTCATCATGCATAAGCCACACAACTTGCCTCATATTCTACAACATGTTTGCAATTTACACGAAACTGAATCTTTCTGAACATTTGATTAGTAAATTTTATCGGCTGTAAGTGCTAAAAATATAAACTAAATGACCTCCTTTACCTTCAATGTGATTTTGCCGACGTGTTGCAAGGCTCTAAAAGCTGAAATAATGATTTGCTTTCGTTTTCAATTCACATCCCATTCCCAATAAAAATGCTTTGCTTTGCTGCATATTACACACAAAAATTGTCAATAAAAAGATTGTATGTACTCCTGCACTTGCAACTCTCTATATTGTCTTACATACTACAAACTAAATATAGCAAATACGAATCTAAACGTGTAGAAAAAGAGTTTAATCTATGTGTTTAACTACAAAAATCCATGAGTAGAAAATTTGTCAATTAAAACTAGTTCAGGTCTACGAAATTATCCATTTGCGTATCTCAGCTCCCTTAACAGAAGACAGTTAAATAATAAGCTGAAAGTGGTGCATGCATGCATACATACCCAATCTTTGTAAAATAGCGAACAGTTGGAATAAGACTAATTAATGAAAAGACTTGTGAATAAATATCAAGACTAAAGAACTCAATTATTATTTGCTGAGTCGGAGTTAATAATTCCAAGTAGGAAATATTTCAATAAGTTTTCTAAACCTAAATGATTTACATTCTCATCATGAGCTAAACAAAAGTTGAATACATTGTAGTTTTGTTAACTTATAATACTCTATTCCATCTGCATAGCGTTTTACGTGATAACGACAGCATCGCAAAAAAGAATTTAGGAAGCAAACAAACAAAAATAAACCTTAAGGAACGTCTCTTTTCTTAAACGCGTTTCAAAGAGAATAATACATACATAATGAAATCAACTTTTCCATCACAATCGAACTTACCAGCAGAAAATCTCATTGATGGTATAGTATTTGGGTTAAGTTGCAAATCCCTATATTATGTTGTATCTGGAATTATTGTATTGTTGACCATAATTCTTCTAAAATTAGTAGATTGATCGGTGGTCAGATACAATATATGATGTATGACGATGGAAGTAACGTACGCGCATTAAACAGGGACCGGCTTCGACAAAAACGAGTTTGTATTTTTTGCAGAGTTAACGCTTTGCTTGTGGAATATAAAATGCAATGTGTTGTTAAGACTTAAATACAGCGAGTGCGACTTGCTACTTTGTATTTTTTCCCGTCAAGCATGCATAAAACCTAACTACACCACAAACATGGATACGTGGAATTGAAAGATTCACAGAAGGAGAAAGTAAAGAAAAGAGTATCTTTAATGTGATTTTTCTTTGGATTGAATGATGCAGTGAATCAGAGCACCATTGGTATTATAGAAGGACGGTACTTATTCAATTTGCAGTTGATATTTTTTCTTTTCTATCTGCTTAGCATCTTATGCTTCGATCAGACAACCATCATATCTTAGTAAATTCAGTTATATCGCAGGAAGGTGTACCAAAGGTTAGAGTTAGAATGTGCACATTTTTGAGAAACCTGTTTGTGCGTTGTTTTAACTGGAGCTGTAGCAGCTCATAGTGTCAAACTGACGAGAATCATAGACCAGCACACACTGATTTTGAAATGAACCCAACTATCATGATTGCTGAAGAAACTGGGACAGATCCATTAACATTATTAACATCCTGGTTGTACCCCAAAGTTGATGGTGGAACACAAGCGAGTTAACATGTGAAACCGATGGTAAGCAAAAGCTAGTCCATTATTATAACGTTTGAAATTTAATCGAACTGGTGACGTTGGATGCGATTATTATTTGTACAGGTGGTTTGCGATATTTGCGATCTTCGCAATCCAAAGGGAAATTTGCAGCGTGCTACGAAGACGATTTACAGGTAAACATAGTTTTTAAGTTTTGAAGGGGAAACTTAGTTGTGAGTTCTCATCCGTTTGTACTATTTTTAGACGCCCAGCAGGGACTTCAAATCTTTCACCCCCTAGTCAGCCATGGTATGACACCAACATATAAAGCCGTTTAGCTGAAGTGAAAGTTGAGCGATTGATGATGATCATTGTAGCCAAAATCAACCTGCGGCAATTCTTCAGTAAATCAATTTACAACCAAAAGTAGCTAAATGGTGGAATAGACAAAAAATTACCAAGTATACTTAAGATTTAGTATACTAACTGCTTCAAAAAATAATACTTGAGTGCATACTGCCGAATGGCTTGCCAGCTGAAGAAATCAAGTACCTAAGTTAATAGTTTCTAGTATTTGTAAATATGTTATATTCTTTCAAATATGTGATGAGCGTGTACATACGTACGAAGAATGACGTCCAAGGAAAAGCAAAGACTAAATAGGGTAGAAGTGTGGGATGCAAGAGAAAGTGGGTGGAGAAAGCGTGTGCTTTTGTAAGTCAAGTTATCTATGAAAACTCAGTTACATAAATATTTGGCGGATGGAAAGCATGGAAATTACAAAGTCTGAAAATAGCCACGTAATAATTTAATGAGCCAGGCGGGTTTTATCTTATGTTTGATAAGCAATTGTAAAACTGGTAATTTTTTGGTAGTATTATTTAAGTAAGGTTTGTTTTGTTGACTGTCTCTTGTTCACAATAAATGGTAATAAATGAGTACAAGAAATACAATTTCAAAATTCCAAAAGGACTACTATTTAATGAGTTTATGTGGACTCTTGTTACTAATAAAATGACTTAAAAAATAATTTTCATCCACTATAATATTAATAATGTATAGTCCATTTAGCTAATAAAGAATTAGTTTGAACTTTTTACTCATAAAAATCGAAACAGTTGTTTCGAAAAACGTTTATTTACATTGGGGAAAGTGAATCATATATAGTTTTCTATGAATTACCGAAGTGCGCTACCTATGTCATTAAACATGTCACCAGCCTGCTTTTCACATTTTTCATGATAATCCACTACAAAAGCTAACCTGGCATACATAGAACGACAACCCTAATTGGATAACATTTCGCTTATTGCTTTCCCGAGAGTTTTTGTTTCCTACTTTGGAGACTAATACAATTTTCTTACTTCCGCTTCCACTCCACCTTCGAAGATGTTTCTTCATTTTTAACAAATTAGGATGACCTATTCGCTTTATCATATCTCCATTTCGCGTATGTAGAAGCAAAGCTCAGCATTTATTCTTAGAATTTCTTTGAATGAATGTTAGCGAAAGCGTTTGTCTCGTAGCCATCTATAAATACGTCATGGTGAATCGAGCTTTTTAACTCTTGCCAACCTTTTATTCTTTAAGTACAGCGGAAAGGTCAAGGAAATCTAGATCGTGTATCAAATTTAAAAATATCGGAGCCTTTAAGCATCTGTGTATTAAATGATGCAAAGTATTGCCAATATTATTCGAGTTTTACCGACAGGTCTCACCGTTTTGTGCCATGTGCGAGGAACCATACACAGAGGGAGATAATACACAAACGTAAAATTCAGGAATGGACATATGGATAAAGCCAACGAGATGATTCATTCATCCCTTTCTTACTTGACTGGATTGTGGCGAAAGTACAGTACTCCTGAGGATTAAAGCAGGACGGTCTTCATTCCTCATTCTTGTTGGTCTGGATCGTTTTTTACAAACGACTTTCACTCCTTTACAGTAATTTTTTCGAATAAAATTCATTACTTGCTATTGGGTTCAGTTTCCAAATATTGGGAAACTGTTGTCACGCTGCAGTTACGGTACTTGCAACTTGTCGTAATAACGAAAATACTAGAGAAATTTGCAAGAACCCCCATATGCAGGTATTGCCTAAACAGCCTACGATTGCCAACGCCTCAAAAATATTGCTGAAGTTGCTGTACTACCTGAGTCAATTTCATCATCATCTCTTAAGGTTCTCAGGTTCAGTTGGGCAGGACAAAATATGAAACAACAGCAGAAATAACGAGCGCATGAAAATGGTGGTAAGTTGTCATTGTTTGTCAAAATAATATTGAGCGACATGGAACCTTAAGTCTGGGCATCTACTTTTATAGCTAATCAGGGAATTTTCGTGATCCCAAACAGCAAAGCAGAATGCGTCCAGGTCAACACAAACAAGCAAGATGTTGGTAAATGGGAACAAATTAAATTGCTTAATTACGGAGACAAATTACATGATATTAATGTTTACAGGTTGCCAGTGTGGGTCAGCCAAAGTGATCCTCTGCAAAACTGTTCTGGGCGACGACGACAAAACAGCCCAAAGTCATATGGGGGAGATTTATGGTACTGAAAGTTCTCTGAGCAGGTAAAAGTCAGAGCAAGCTTGAGCTTCAACAATGAGTGAGGTACCTGAAGTAACTCATCATCATCATGTACTAGCAAGCCAGGAGACGGGCCTTGCCCCTTGAAATAGGTTGTTATATGGTATACTTTCATAAGTATTTAAAGAGGCATTCGCAGATTCCTTCAAAAAATACATGCAAAAATTAACCCGATTTACTACATTTAAGAAACCAAAGAACCTCATTGCACGGCCTTTGTACACCACTAATGTGTATTCGCGAAGTATTTGCATTTTTCGCTATCCATATTTGGTTCCCTTCATAAAGAGGCCAAAGGAGGTAAAGTTTTATGCAAAATGCTCAAAATCTGCCGAAAAATTATAATATTAGCATTAAAAATGCACATGATCGAGTTGGTTTAGACAACATCAAAAAAGCATGTTTTTTGTTAAACAACTCGTCGCGCTTCTATCAACATATCGCACAAATTTCTCTCATTTAAATTAAAACTTCCAGGGTCCTTCAAAGCAAGTATATTTTCGAATTTAATGTCGTTATATATATTTTTGGAGAACACATAGCTATTATTTATTTTGATGAGTTGCAGGTACCTTATACACCAGCACACGACTTGGTGGATCCATAAATTTAGTAATATGAATTTAATAATTAATATTGTTGACCCTGTTAACATTTTGTTGTAACCTAATTACCAATATTTTGTCATTTTTTATCAGCTCGAGGAATTTAGTTGCTTACCAAATAAACTCAAAAATGACAGTCCTCTCAGTCGTCCGCAAAACTCTCTTGGTTTCAAAGATATATTAGGTGATCGAAAACACTAAATTGAGTTCTCTTCTTCGAGGAGCCAAACAGAATTGAGAATTTTATGCAAAATCGTAAAAATCTTCTAATATAGCCTCATTCACATGTGAAATTTAAGATAATTTAGTGCTTGAAAACCAAATAAAAAACTATTCGCTTGCAGCGCAACGTTTTGCGATTCTAACGGTGTATTGCATGATTCCCAGTCATAAAAAACAAATCTTCCAGGCTCCAACTGAAGAACTACATTTTTGAATTTAGTGTCACTCAATATATGATTTTGCCATTTTTCATCAGGTAAGGGAACTTTCGTCTAGAATCGCAAAACGTTGCGCTGCAAGCGAATAGTTTTTTTATTGGTTTTCAAGCACTAAATTATCTTAAATTTCACAGCTGGGAATGAGGCTATATTAGAAGATTTTTACGATTTTGCATAAAATTCTCATTCTTTTTGGCCCCTCCTGAAAGAACTCAATTTAGTGTTTCGGATCACCTAATATATCTTTGAAACCAAGAGAGTTTGCGGACGACTGAAGGGACTGTCATTTTTAGTTTATTTGAGCAACTAAAATTCCTCGAGCTGATAAAAAATGACAAAATATTGGTATTAGGTTACCAACAAAAATGTTAACAGGGTCAACAATATTAATTATTAAATTCATATTACTAAATTTATGGATCCACCAAGTCGTGTGCTGGTGTATAAGGTACCTGCAACTCATCAAAATAAATAATAGCTATGCGTTCTCCGAAAAAATATATAACGACATTAAATTCGAAAATACACTTTCTTGAAGGACCCTGGAAGTTATAATTTAAATGAGAGAAATTTGTGCGATATGTTGATAGAAGCGCGACGAGTTGTTTAACAAAAACATGCTTTTTGATGTTGTCTAAACCAACTCGATCATGTGCATTTTTAATGCTAATATTATAATTTTTCGCAGATTTTGAGCATTTTGCATAAAACTTTACCTCCTTTGGCTCTTTTATGAAGGGAACCAAATATGCGATAGCGAAAAATGCAAATACTTCGCGAATACACATTAGTGGTGTACAAAGCCGTGCAATGAGGTTCTTTGTTTCTTAATGTAGTAAATCGGCGTTAATTGTTGCAGTATATTTTTTAGAATCTGCGAATGCCTCTTTAAATACTTATGAAAGTATACATATAACAACCTATTTCAAGGGCAAAGGCCCGTCTCCTGGCTGCTAGTACATGATGATGATTTTACTTCAGGTACCTCACTCAATTGTTGAACTCAAGCTTGCTCTGACTTTTACCTCTCAAATTGAACTTTCAGTACCATAAATCTCCCCATATTGACTTTGGGCTGTTTTGTCGTCGTCCCAGAACAGTTTTGCAGAGGATCACTTTGCTGACCCACCTGGCAACCTGTAAACATTAATATCATGTAATTTGTCTCCGTAATTAACAATTTAATTTGTCCCATTTACCAACATCTTGCTTGTTTGTGTTGACCTGGACGCATTCTGCTTTCTGTTTGGGATCACGAAATTCCCTGATTAGCTATAAAATAGATGCCCAGACTTAAGGTTCCATTGTCGCTTCAATATTATTTTGACAAACAATGACAACTTACCACCATTTTCATGCGCTCGTTTATTTCTGCTGTTGTTTCATATTTTGTCCTGCCCAACTGAACCTGAGGAACCTTAAGAGATGATGATGAAATTGACTCAGGTAGTACAGCAACTTCAGCAATATTTTGAGGCGTTGCAATCGTAGCTGGTTTAGCAATACCTGCATATGGGGGTTCTTCAATTTCCTCAGTATTTTCGTTATTACGACAAGTTGCAAAGTACCCGTAACTGCAGCGTGACAACAAGTTTCCCAAATATTTGGAAACTGAACCCAATAGCAAGTAAATGAATTTTATTCGAAAAATTACTGTAAAGGAGTGAAAGTCGTTTGTAAAAACGATCCAGACCACAAAATTGAATGAAGACCGTCCTGCTTTAATCCTTCAGGAGTACTGTACTTTCGCCACATCCAGTCAAGTAAAAAGGGATGAATGAATCATCCTCGTTGGCTTTATCCATATGTCATTCCTGAATTTTACGTTTGTATTATCTCCTCTGTGTATGGTTCCTCGCACATGGCACAAAACGGTGAGACCTGTCGTAAAACTCGAATAATATTGGCAATACTTGCATCCATTTAATACACAGATGCTTAAAGGCTCCGTATTTTTTAAATATTGATACACGATCTAGATTTCCTTGACCTTTCCCTGTATTAAAGAATAAAAGGTTGCAAGAGTTAAAAAGCTCGATTCACCATGACGTATTTATAGATGGCTACGAGACAAACGCTTTCGCTAAATTTCATTCAAAGAAATTCTAAGAATAATGCTGAGCTTTGCTTCTACATACGCGAAATGGAAATGAATAAGCAATAGGTCATCCTAATTTGTTAAAATGAAGAAACATCTTCGAAGGTGGAGTGGAGCGGGAAGTAAGAAAAATGTATTAGTCTCCAAAGTAGGAAGCAAAAATTCTGGGGGAAAGCAATAAGCGAAATGTTCAGCAATTAGGGTTGTCGTTCTATTTATGCCAGGTTAGTTTTGTAGTGGATTATCATAAAAAATGTGAAAAGCAGGCTGGTGACATGTTTAATGACATAGGTAGCCACTTCGGTAATTCATAGAAAACTATATATGATTCACTTTCCCCAATGCTAAAAATAAACGTTTTTCGAAAACAACTGTTTCGATTTTTATGAGTAAAAAGTTCAAACTAATTCTTTATTAGCCTAATGGACTATACATTATTAATATTATAGTGGATGAAAATATTTTTTAAGTCATTTTATTAGTAACAAGAGTCCACATAAACTCATTAAATAGTAGCCTTTTGGAATTTGGAAATTGTATTTCTTGTACTCATTTATTACCATTTATGTGAACAAGAGACAGTCAACAAAACAAACCTTACTTAAATAATACTACCAAAAAATTACCAGTTTTACAATTGCTTATCAAACATAAGATAAAACCCGCCTGGGCTCATTAAATTATTACGTGGCTATTTCAGACTTTGTAATTTCCATGCTTTCCATCCGCCCAAATTATTGTATGTAACTGAGTTTTCATAGATAACTTGACTTACAAAAGCACACGCTTTCTCCACCCACTTTCTCTTGCATCCCACACTTCTACCCTATTTAGTCTTTGCTTTTCCTTGGACGTCATTCTTCGTACGTATGTACACGCTCATCACATATTTGAAAGAATATAACATATTTACAAACACTAGAAAATGTGAACTTAGGTACTTGATTTCTTCAGCTGGCAAGCCATGTTCGGCAGTATGCACTCAAGTATTATTTTTTTGAAGCAGTTAGTATACTAAATCTTAAGTATACTTGGTTTTTTTTGTCTATTCCACCATTTAGCTATTTTGGTTGTAAATTGACTTTACTGAAGAATTGCCGCAGGTTGATTTGGCTACAATGATCATCATCAATCGCTCAACTTTCACTTCAGCTAAACGGCTTTATATGTTGTGGTCATACCATGGCTGACTAGGCTGTGAAAGATTTGAAGTCCCTGCTGGGCGTCTAAAAATAGTACAAACGGATGAGAACTCACAACTAAGTTTCCCCTTCAAAACTTAAAAACTATGTTTACCTGTAAATCGTCTTCGTAGCACGCTGCAAATTTCCCTTTGGATTGCGAAGATCGCAAATATCGCCAAACCACCTGTACAAATAATAATCGCATCCAACGTCACCAGTTCGATTAAATTTCAAACGTTATAATAATGGACTAGCTTTTGCTTACCATCGGTTTCACATGTTAACTCGCTTGTGTTCCACCATCAACTTTGGGGTACAACCAGGATGTTAATAATGTTAATGGATCTGTCCCAGTTTCTCAGCAATCATGATAGTTGGGTTCATTTCAAAATCAGTGTGTGCTGGTCTTATGATCTCGTCAGT
>LJIJ01004996.1:0-12999 GCA_001718145.1 Orchesella cincta
GCTCAGGGCTAACGAGTCCTCCACGGTTTCGTCAGGAAAGATGTTCAACACATCGTAGTGCTCAAGAATTTTACTTTCGCAATTTAAAAAAAATTCAATTTTGGAACCTCATTAATATTCGTTTTTTTCCTATTCCTAGCCCACTGGATCCCGGGACTGTTGCTGATCCTCGCGAGCTACAGCGCGTGCGACAGAGTGGTGACAGTGACGCTAATAACGCTGGCGATCAGTATTAACGGCGCAGCGTGGGCGAGTTTCCAAGTGAACCACATCGACCTGAGCCCTAACCACGCCGCGGTGATGATGGGGATCACGAACGGGTTCGCGAATCTCTGCGGGATCGGCGCGCGCCTACGTCGCAGGACTCATCATAACGAGGGGGTCAGTTGAAAACACAACTTATTACTTCAGAACTCTTTTAACTGCAATATAAATGATTTGGTTTGCACATACAGTCGAGCATCTCAAGGTGGCGCGTGATATTCTTCATCGCGGCGATAGTGCTACTTCATAGAAACATCGTGTAATGGTGCTCGCGAGTGGCGAAACGCAGCCATGGGATTCCGATTCGAATACCCGCGATAAAGTGTTCACTTCGCCTGATCGGGTGATTGTGTGCGACCCTGCGCTCTTGGAGGAGGACGACGATGATAGAGCGCCGCTACTTGTGCCTTGAAATTATGCGAATTATGTATATTTTCGTATTACGGGATTGTCCTTCTTATACACTTTTTTATAATAAACGTTTATCAGAAAGTTATTTTATTCGGAAGCTAAACTATAGGTTGTTTGATAACCCATTGAATAGCGGTTCGCTATCAATCATCAAAGCAGCATCACATGAGCGCGTAAAGTTACCCGACTGCCACGGACAAGTTTCAACGTTTAATCCAGCTACGCACTAATTTTAGAAATAAAGTTGACTCTCCAGGAACAAATACGTTAAAAATATTGTGTTTATTACGCTATTTACATACAATCGTTACTTAAATTAAAACGCTTAGTACAATCTCATGAAAAATTAATAAAACACACATCAGTTCGTTCTTGGCGTACTCAAACGACGACGATGATGATGATGACGACGAGCAGAAGAATGATCACCGCCCAGTACCCTAAAACGTTTAAAAAATCAGTCAACCATGGAAACAGATGAGATTCAACACTTGAAGTTTCACTTACTCCCAGTGGCATCCTTCCTATCGATGGTCCTAACCCTTGAGGTCTGCGCAATCAGCCTGTCATTGGTCCTGTCAACGTGGTCAGTGATATCATCAATGAGCTCGTTCTGATACTCGACTTCGTTCCCAATCACCTGCGCTAGGTTCTTCTGCCTCGATATCACTTCGGACAACGCTTCCAGCCCTCTGTCCTGCTCTAATGTCATACAAACACAATTACAATTAAACAACAATCGTTAACACTCCACTAAAATCTACTCCAAATAATCCTGAACTGACCCTGTAGCATCTCAGCCTGCTGCTGCCTGATCTGCTGAACGCTGGCGTGCTGGTCCGAGCTTCCCCTCCCACTGAACTGGACCTCTTCATCCTCATCGTCGTCGTCGTCCCAGGACACGACCTTGGGCTGGTTCCCCAACGGGGCGTAGCCTTAAAACAATAACGGAATGTCATGTCACGATAATTCAAATAAAATTCAACTCAAATTCCATAATTCAAATGAACTCACCACCGCTTGTCAAAGAGCGCATCCCTGGAGGTTGACCCGCCAGCACTACTGCCCCCGAACCTGGCCATGTTCGAAAAATCCCATAAACTCCAACAGGTCGTAAACTATAATGACTTTGACGTCACTAATAAAAACTGCCCGATTGTTTACACAAAATAGTAGACAAGAATCCCATTGCTCAATAGCACGAGCAACGTCGAGTGCAAGATCCCGTACATTTCCGTGGTGATATCCTCGCGATGCTAAGAGCCCAGAAATACGTTCGCACGTAAAAGCACGTCAGAGTGCACTTGATATATTCGACCGTATGGAATGTATTTCACACGAGCATATGGGAGAGTAGCACCCACATAGAAAGGTTGAGATCACTAAAACTCATCATCATCACACTCCGTCAAATAAAAGGTTAAACAAACTCATTTGCGAAATTCACGATTATCAATCATGACGAATTTGATACAACACGATACGTGAGGACTTATGCTTGTTTAATCATCTCAGGCGTGCATTTAGTGAACCTGAGTTGCATTAAATTCACGATAGTATAACAATTTGGAGCAGTTTAACACGATAATATAAGAATTAAAATCTCTCGAGTTGAAATTAAAATCATCCAGAGAAAGAAAGAACTAATGATGAGCAGCCCCGCACCGCCTCAGTTGGTGCACAACGATGGTGGGAACAGTCTGTCAGTAACGGTGTCCCCCCGCACAACAATCACGATGAGCAACGCGTCAGCGACGAACGAGGACCTGCACAGAATGTTCCTCCACTCGACGCTGGCTCAGGGGGTCGCTGGAGCATTCGTCTGGGCGGCGCTCTTCATCACTTGCCACCAGATCTACGAGCACCTGAGGTAAGTTTCTTTCAATCATGTTTATCGAATATTTATGAACGATTTAGAACGTAATTGATTGATTGTGTAGATGGTACACGCACCCGATCGAGCAGCGTTGGATAGTTCGAATATTGTTCATAGTCCCGATCTACGCGTTCGACTCCTGGCTGAGTCTGATGTTCTTCAACAACCCGCACGTGTACGTGTACTTTGACACGGTGCGAGACTGCTACGAGGCGTTCGTCATCTACAGTTTCCTCAGTCTCTGCTACGAGTACCTGGGCGGAGAGGGCTCCATCATGAGCGAGATCAGGGGCAAGCCCATCAGGTAAACTAACAACTTAAACCTGACTAACTTTCCGCAAAAAAACAACAAAATATATCAAAAATCGCGATGGTTGCAGGTCAAGTTTCTGGTACTGCACGTGTTGTTTGTCGGGGCGCAACTACACGATCGGGTTCCTCCGTTTCTGCAAGCAGGCGACGCTCCAGTTCTGTCTGGTGAAGCCGGTGATGGCGTTCCTCACGATCATCCTGCAGTCGGTCGGATTATACAGGGACGGCGACTGGAGCCCAAACACAGGGTACCTCTACATCACCATGATCTACAACGTGTCGGTTTCTCTGGCTCTCTACGGATTGTTCTTGTTCTACTTCTCCACCAAGGAACTACTCACTCCCTTCGACCCCGTTCTCAAGTTCTTCACCATCAAGTCAACCATCTTTCTCTCATTCTGGCAAGGTACGTAACACAACACCCGTGTACATAATAATATCATAAAAGTATGTTGCTAGGAAACGATATAATGCTTGTAATTCAATTTCCTAGGCGTGCTACTGGCAATACTGGAGAAGGCTGAGATGATAGGCCCGTTGTACAACGAGAACAACCAGAAGCTGCCATCCGGCACGGTCGCAGCTGGCTACCAGAACTTCCTAATCTGCATTGAGATGTGTTTCGCTGCAATAGCGCTGAAGTTGGCATTCCCGGTCTCGGTTTACTCTGGAACGTGCGTGAGCTCATCAGGAGGAGTGATGAGCGGCAGCAGCTCCGCCTCAGGCCCCGGAAGATCAGTCACCATGCAGAGCATCTCGTCCAGCCTCAAGGAAACCATGAACCCGCGCGATATCATGACCGACGCCATTCACAACTTTCATCCTCAGTACCAACAGTATACTCAGTACTCCTCAGGTAATTCCGTTGCATTATAATTTAAACACATCGTTTTCGTTTAACTCTGTACATTACCCCCTATAATGTTTGTTACACGCTGCTCAGCCGGTGGACCTCAAGATAACCAAGACTGAATATATCACACGTAATTTTTGGTGCTACCGTTCGCTGTAGTCTTACGCTTGCTTGTCAGCCTAAAAATGATTAAAATAACTCTAATAAATGTGTCTCTCCCCGATAGGCCCCGGCACGTCGACCCTCCCTCCCCAGTCCAGCGCGGAAGGCGACTACCACAGCGGCGGGATCGTAGAGAGCCACAGCAGCCCCGCCGCCCGCCCCCAGAACTCGCCGTCCCAGCACCCAGAAACCCACAGCATAGCTTCCCCCCGCCGTCAAACGGCTCTACGGACCCAAACTCGAGCAACATCCAGTTCCTGACCCTGAACGCGAACCCGCTGATCGACCTCCAGGCGGAGGTGTCCACGAACCCGTTCCACACCGAGAACTCGTCCCTGATGGGCAAGAAGAACAAACCCAGCGAGCTGTCCAGCAGCGAAGACGAGGATGACAACTTTGACCCGCTCAGGTCGAACGGGAAGAAACATAGTGAAAAGTTATCGTGATTATGAGTTTGTTTTAAATCCAACAATTTTTATTTATTCTCAGTTTTTGTACTTAAATTATTTTTAGCTTTTTATTCGGTGCTACAATGGGAAGTTTACTCTTGTTTGCTCCGTAATGTTTAAATCGTATTTAAATCCTAAGCAGTTCACTTGCCAAAAAATAGGAAGCAGTATCGTGTATCATAAATCATAATTACCTAGCGAATTTGTGTACATAAAACCCGCAATCTGTAAAATCCATCGTAAATTGCTTGTAAATTAAGCTTCACTAGGCAATATCGTGTAAAAACAAGGGTTTCTGAGCTATTGACTTTAGTGTAAATCAGGTTACTACCTAGGATAAGTGCTTGTACATCATGACTCTGTTCCAATCACTATATTAAATGTTTCAATCGATGTGCGTACACCTTCCTGTTATCTCAATTCATTTACGCGTTCATTGCAAGCCATAGCCATACATAAATACATTCAAGCAACACGAAACGAACTTCCAAGCTGGAAAAAGTCCAAAATCCGAGCAGCTGGCTGCAAAAGTATGCGTAATTTACCATCTCCCATCACAACCTGACAGAGTGGCGGAGCGGTCTAACGCGTTAGACTCAAGCGAAAGCTTGCCACTGCAATCAGTGGCCAACTCGAGTATTCTAATCCTCGAATGAGGGCGTGAGTTCGAATCTCACCTCTGTCATAAAATTTTTGCTCGGCTGAAAACAATTTTTTTGCAAGAATACTACATAAATTTACATGAATATATGTTTAAGTACTTTAAGTAAGCAATATTGAGCAAAATCCCGCATGGAATAAGTAATATTGACTATAATATTAGATGTACAACGCTCTTTATCACACAGACTAAAGCCTAAGAAAACAAAAAGACAACATACATGTTGAGCAACATCTTGAAAGAGTGGATGAATAGGTGTGATGTGATTTTTTGATGCATATAATGGATGAGTGAATTGATAGATAGAAGAATGAACGTAAACTATAACTAAGGTATGCTTAGTCAAACTAACCCACGCCAAATGTACGGAAGAGAGCAATTTAAAATAAAAATGTGTTCAGATATGTCTTGGGTTGTCTTCTCTTGTAATTGCATGTATGTATATAGTAAAGTACAATGGATAAAATGAAAATTAAGTTTACTCATACGCCTCTCAGTATCGATTATTATTGTGGTTGAAACTACATGAAGAATGTTCAACTGTCTGGTTGTAGAATTTTCATTAGAATACCTATGCAAAGGAAGATTGTGTTCCGAGATTCGTCAGTGTATTCATACTGTAAAACATGAGTCGTCTTTGTATGTAAGTAGGTGGGCCATTAGGTCTGCATTATGCACATTAAATTTATGTTAATGCATAGTTTGAAGTGTGTACTTAAGAGGAACGGCATAAGCTGTGGCAAGAACTACAACCACCACCGAATGTCGGATATGAAAAGTAACATAATGCCAGTCCCTGGTATGATGCTGACACGGCTGACCTTGGAATGAACACAATCTCTACCATGTCGTATATACTGACGATGAGTGTAATTAAAATATTGTCTAATTTCATTATACTATAGACGTATGTGACAAATAGTTTTGTTGCAGTAAGGGGCACGCGTTCCATGATTGAAAAGGTTAAAAGTCATAATAATGTGAAAGACGGTAAAATAGATATCAATCACAAATGATTAAGCGAAACAACAACAAAAAAAAAAAAAAAAAAAAAAAAAAAAAAAAAAAAAAAAAAAAAAAAAAAAAAAAAAAAAAAAAAAAAAAAAAAAAAAAAAAAAAAAAAAAAAAAAAAAAAAAAAAAAAAAAAAAAAAAAAAAAAAAAAAAAAAAAAAAAAAAAAAAAAAAATAAAAAAAAAAAAATAAAACAAAAAAAAAAAAAAAAAAAATAAAAAAAAAAAAAAAAAAAAAAAAATAAAAAATAAAAAAAAAAAAAAAAAAATAAAAAAAAAAAAAAAAAAAAAAAAAAAAAATAAAAAAAAAAAAAAAAAAAAAAAAAAAAAAAAAAAAAAAAAAAAAAAAAAAAAAAAAAAAAAAAAATAAAAAAAAAAAAAAAAAAAAAAAAAAAAAAAAAAAAAAAAAAAAAAAAAAAAAAAAAAAAAAAAAAAAAAAAAAAAAAAAAAAAAAAATAAAAAAAAAAAAAAAAAAAAAAAAAAAAATAAAAAAAATAATAAAAAAAAAAAAAAAAAAAAAAAAAAAAAAAAAAAAAAAAAAAAAAAAAAAAAAAAAAAAAAAAAAAAAAAAAAAAAAAAAAAAAAAATAAAAAAAAAAAAAAAAAAAAAAAAAAAAAAAAAAAAAAAAAATAAAAAAAAAAAAAAAAAAAAAAAAAAAAAAAAAAAAAAAAAAAAAAAAAAAAAAAAAAAAAAAAAAAAAAAAAACAAAAAAAAAAAAAAAATAAAATAAAAAAAAAAAAAAAAAAAACGATAAATTATGTTTGCTTCTGATTGTAAGACGAGCTATTACAAGTTGGCTGACGCGAATCACGTCGGCCTGATATACCTATCTTTCTTCAGTTTAGAATATCTTACCGAGTGATAACGAGAGGAAGGAAACCCGATACTCAACGATAGTATTTTATGGAAGTATAAATATGTATATGTACTATGCAATGATATGGAAGGGAAATGATTGTTTTGGTTAAAAAGCCATGATAATTCTGATACAAATGGTTTTATTTTGTCTGCTTGATTCATGGAGTACAAAATATTTTTCGGCGAACGTAAATTCTCGCTGCAGTCAACAAAGGGTCAGAAAGGGTCACCACATAAAATAGACAATAACTGCATGTAGTCCATCTACCATTATACTGTACACGATGACAAAAATGGTATGCAAAGTAAGTACCTAAATCTAAGTAGTCTTCGTTTCCTTGCCTTGTTATTGGTCTCTTCCAAACCAATTTTTCGTAGTTAGTTCTTGAGGTGGAATAAACTCCGACATAACTGCCTCCTACAGAACAAATTCCAGCAGCGGCCCAAGCTTGTGGAAGGCCACCTATAAGGGGAAAGAGAATGTTGTATGAAAAATTTGTGTAAGAGCATGTTATTCATCAATTGCCTAAATTTCTTTTCGTCATTAATGAATGGAACAATTAAAATCTAACATTTATCATACCACTAACAAATCTTTTTGTAAATGCATTTTTATTTATTGGTAAAATGGAAGTGAGTCATGTAATATTTTGCTGATATCATCCCCACCTGTAACCTCCTTAAATACAAACATTAGTCCAAACAAGAGGCATTCCCGGCGTGAACAGACGGTAAGGAAACCAGCATTACATCAGATCACACATTACTACCGTGCAGAGCGTTACCAATTCCCGGGGCCTAAGTAACTACAGAAAGAGGTTAAGGGTTTGGACAACTACTGTGCAGGAAAGAAGCGGTAAACGAGTAGCATGTGGAAGGTCCGAGTATAGAAACCCGACTGCAGTATCATCTTTGCCACCTCAGTCGGACACGATCTCCTTTAGATTAAACTCGATATGATTCAGCGCAGGGCGGCCCGGCCCACTTACTTGCTCTAGAGCATCTGAAATCTGAACTTAACAGAATGAACCATCTACGTGGAGGGTTCGTTAGCAACAATTATGTTGTTTAAAGCCTTGACCGGCTGACCCTAGAGGCAAGCCTTGAGCAAAGCACCAAGACTATGAAATACGCCGCGCCGGAACGCAGCGGGGTACCGGCAAAAGTGGACTGAGTCAGCCATTCACAAACGATAGTGTGGCGACTTAGGGGAGACTGTTCAGGAATTAATATATGGAACAAGGTCAATGGATACTGCCGACTCCTATAGAATAGAAAGTGTATATGTATGCGGAGCTCCTGACACGAGAGAAGAGACGCCACGGGAGGACAGCTGATTTGGCTGAGGAGAGCGGGTCGTTGTGACCTATAGACATGACGAGCTCGATGAACACCAGAAGATTCAGTCACAGGTCCACTTTAGTGTGGGAGGGGTAGTCCCTGGAGGAGGTTAACAAAGGCGCTCGGGACGCATTTCAAATGAGTGGAAGCAACGCTCTTTGGAAATAAGGGGAAGGGCTTGCAAAGTAATCGGTGGAGTTTCTTTGGTGTCACAATACTGTATATTCTGTGAGGACAGGAGCTCCTAACATTGCATTTCCTGTTTGCTCCAATTCAGGCCAAGTGAGGACGACCAGCGGGGCGCAAGGGCGAGCGTTATTCCTTGGAGGCAACCTAAAAGTGAGACTCTACGGTTTTCCAACCACATCAGAGGGTCCAAGTTTGGGTATCCTGTGTCCCTCAATTCCGTACGGATACGATCGCAAACGTTTTCTGGTTTCATCGAAGTGAGCGAATTTGAAAGCTCTCGCAGACACTTGCACTGGAAGGATTAGGTTGAGTTGAACACTTGTTGATCTTTTAAATTAAGTTCGATAGTACGCGAACTTTTGACGCCTTTTCCTTGGAAGGTGGCCGTTAAACAGTGACCTTTGACTTGATACCACTTGCCTAAATTAAATATTGCGAGGAATGACCAGAAATTAAATTAAATGTAACCTTCGAGGTAATCATTAATTATTTGCTAAGGGGTACTGCAGGACGGCAATTTCCCAAGGATGAAAAAGTTGACATAGCCAACTGCAAAGGTAAGGTAAACTAGGTTTCGCTGATTGCGCGACTTACTTACCTGTAAAGGTCCCGCAAGTGTGCTTCCAGAGCAATGGTGTAGGAGTGATTAAGGTATAGTAGAGCTTATGAAGATTTCAAAGATGGTATGGGGTTGATACCTTTCAGTGAATATTTCTTCTAAGTGGAAGATGTATAAAGTACAGACCAGAATGGAACAGCGCGGCAATCTAGTTTGCGTAAAGAACATGAAAGTAAACGACTCCCAGAATGGAGAAGTATTCACTTCAATCACTTGACGGCGCCGAGTGTGGATGGTGCGTGTACAGACAGTATTGGCTCAAGGGAAGAATTGAACATCCAAAAAGTTTAAGTTTGAGAACGCACTAGGGCAAGTAGAGCTTTGTTTCAAGAAGTAGTGGCTAACAGTGAGATAATCTATTGATTTGTTTATGATTCTTGAATACGGTTGATGCTGAAACAAAGAAATAAGTTTGTTTAAGAATGCCAGATTATTAATGGGGACCAGATCCTATCGATGTCAAGTATATGTGTAAGAGTATATGTCTTATTCTGAGCCGGGACACGGACCAGAGACAACTAGAAGTTCGAATCGGGTGTAAACAAAAACTGGGAACTTTCATTCCCTCTTGTGGAGTTGATTATCTTACCCATTCATCGGGCCACGTATTGCCGATCCTTACGAGTAATCGATCTTGAAACATAATTGAGCGATTATTTTTGCAGGCCGACGAGCGGGGGGGGGTACCAGACCTAGAAGCACGTATGCACGCTCTAATATTAGCCCGATTGTTCTTCTATGACGATATATCTAATATAGACAAAAACAGTTAGTCTGTTTAAGGTACAATAACTCTAGGTAATTAACTTTATAATGGGCAAGAGCAAACAAATATGAAAGAATACAAGAACGGAACGGGGGTTTGTCCATTACTGGCATAGCGATCCTGAAAACCTAATGCCCAGTGAGCACCTAACAGCAAATGTACCTGAGTAGTTATAGCGGTTAGATACCATAGCTTAAGTTCTAGCCGGAAAGAAAAGAATCACAATCTTATATACTTAAAAGTTGCAACCCATTAAAGTAATATTCTACTGGTCTAATAATCAGTAACCAATCAGCATTATAATTCGTTTATAATACTCACAGAATCCGAAAGAAATAATTCAGCTTGTCTTCCAAGCTTCAAAGAACAAGCCTGCAGCCACCGTTCGGCGAAGGACACGCGTTGCTAATAAGCTTGCAAATAGCAGTCTGTTTTAACCATGAACTGCAAGGATGGAGGAGGAGGGCTTGTAAAGGCCGCGGGTGTATCCAGTTAAAAGACCCCTTCAAAGTTGATGTGATGAGAACCATAGCTTTTTTGATTGTTCATGTATATATTATCTTTGAGACTTTATTAGTTTACTTACAACAACTACCAGAAAAATATTGTCAACATATAGGTAGAAATAGCCGATTGGTTCGTATTCGTATCCATTGTCGAATAAAATTACTGGTCCCCAAAATATTCGATGTCTTTCGATACCCCAAATCAACGGTGTGGTAAAGCAGAGCTAATGGAAGAATTATCCATTTTAAATAGTTGGTATATGAAACGATGCCGGAGGTCGTCCTAATGCCATCCGTCCATCGATCAACCATGTCACCAATTCCAACTATTTTATTGTGTGCGTTGCTGTACTCATAATATGCTGCAAGGTTGGAGGAGGCTGATTGTGGAACCCCTGAATCAACTCGTTATGAAGTCTACGAAATATTATGTGGGATAATTCTTGCTGCTATGCTCATTCATTTTGGAGTCACGTCTGTTTTTCGACCCCATTTTGCTACCATGATGGAGGTTTTTATTTTTTTCCATTATATTTTTTCTTCACGAAGGATCTGAGGTGAGCACACTTTGGAAAGCCTGTACTCAGCGTCGACAATAACGATCAATTGATTGTCTTATGTACTTATACATGTAACGTCTGATTGCAAACCAATTTTATTAATTTTTAAATAAGATTTTTACATAAATTGTCATTTCTTAGTTAATTAAATGCACACATGTAAAGTGAAATTGAGTTTGACCACACAGCAGCACACAATACCTACTAGAAACATTGCACACTTATGTATGATTAGCTAACTTGTTATCTACCACGTTGATATGCCCAAACCTTTCCAGTGTGTAATATTTCAACTCGTCAAGATCAAGTTCATAGGTTATCTTTGCGCAGGCAGCATATATCAAATTTGTACATATTATATAATAAAACCGTAATCGCGTACTCATCATAGTATAATTAATTATTCAATAAACTGTATACATTTTGTAGTAGCAAATCAACGTGCGAGATAAAAAGCACGTTGAGATTCATCCATCATACCAATTGACTAAACGTAAAAAGGTGTGTAAAAATATAGCAGACCAGCTTCGACCATTATCAACGGAAAGTCAAAATCAATTATTGTAGCAATAATAATCATATCAATATAATGTTGCACATCATTTATTATCTCCTAAATAAAATAAGAATAATATATTAATATTACAGTACAGAACGTTACACGTAAATAAATCTTATTCATATCTTAAAATAAACTGCAGCACTATCCATTATATATTGTAATAATTATTATACCATGGAGTACATATTACGTTACATACGAATTTTACCACTACTTGACGCATAGGCAGGTAACTTGGGGAAAGTAAAATAAACCTTACAAACTACTGATGATCCGTTAACAACATTTTGTAGTTAAATGTAATGTCGAATCCGAACATTTGCAAAAGAAAACACAATATTAAATTCTTCTATGAACTACTTGACTACAATCTAATATTTTTAAATTTTTGTGTTTTAACACGATGCCATGTTTTTCTCCACAGTTTCAAGAAAAATTTCCGACTGAGATAAGAGGACTAAACATTAGTAGTATACCATCACATTAAGTACTTTGGTAGGACCTTGTTAAACTACTAAATGTTTCTTAAAATGTTGTGGTCCGTTGGATCCAGTAAACAAACTCATCAGTTTGTAGATTGCATGTTAGGAACATGTCTCTAAACAACTTGTGGCTAACATTGGCCCGTGCAAGCAAAACAAATGGATCTCCCTGAATGATTTTTCTTTTAATTTCTTCTTTTTCTTCTTTTCTGCTTCAACTTCCTTTTCTTCTTCCTCTTCTTCTTCAACTTCTTCTACCTCTTCGCTTCCTCTAAATGTTCCAGGTTCGGCACTTCAAAAGCTTCAATGTGAAGGCCATTTGCTCCCCGAAAAATTACAACCTTACCGTAGGAAGACGGTATCCTAACTTGCTGTCTTTCCTCATCAAAGAAAAATTCGCCAGAAGCACTGGAAAACAAACAATAAAATGACGGCATTTGTTTTAAAGCTTATTCATATGGTTAATTTCAGTTTTTTTCCTTTTTTAGTAGTAGTACTTTTAAATACTAGATCAATCGACTGCAAAACAACAACATGACTCAATATATGTCCCTGATCATTTATGATTTTTAGTCCTCTTTCTCTGTTCTTTTTTATATCCAATTTAAAATAATAACTAAATGTACGCGAGTATATAATTTTGCGATAGCTTAAATTAAAATTAGTTAGATCGATTGATCACAAGCCTCTCTCTGCCTGCCAATCATTTCACCGTACGTGCGCCGCATAGTTTATATAGTAATAATATAGCGATATATATAAAAGAGATATGAATGAACATTGAATTTACAAAAGCATACACTACATTTTCGACTACTTTGACCTTTTTCCCATTATCATCAATCAATCAATCAATCAGGGTGAGAAATTTCTATTCCCAATGACTTGATTCCTTCCGTAAAAATAAACGGTGGTTTCTACACTCCTATATATCCATCGCAGTCGATATAAGCATGTGAATTTTTTAGGATATCTTCTTTTAACAAAAATTATAAACATAATATTTTATGTTTAGCAAAAAAGGAGGAAACAAGATCATATTCCCAGCCCACTTGTTGAATAAACGCGTATACTAGTAAATAAAAATCAAATTGTTCCTATTCCAGAATCCAATTCCA
>LJIJ01004997.1:0-12999 GCA_001718145.1 Orchesella cincta
TGGCACACACTTCGGTTGTCCACTCCGGTCTTGCCTGGTTTATTTCAATTAGTAATTTCAAACCACTATGAAAATTTGCGAGTAAGAAAACCGCTTTGCTCTATCCCATTGTACGCAAAGTGTCACTTTCCCTACCTTTAATGACAATCCATTGCTGACTCGACATTGCAAATTTTCATAGTGGTTTGAAATTACTAATTGAGATAAACAAGGCACGACCGCAGTGAGAAGAAGTGTTGGAAATGAAGTATTATCGTTAAAATCTAGAATTAATTTGTTCCTTCATGTTAACCCATCAAATCTCGTCGCATTTTGAAGCCTCAATTTGACACAGTTTTGTATCCTCTGTCAGGTCTCGATTAAGGATTAATAGAAAACCCAACTGTTACACTATTACCTCTTACTATCCACAATTGTTACAAAATTCTACAACAGATCGATGAAAGTGTGCTCCATGAAAAATAATGAATAATGTTGGATGAATGCGCTGTCGATCTCTCTAACATGAGGTGTGTGTCGAGATATTATAGCTTTGGATTATTAAAGAGAGTATGCATGTCAGGATTCAAATTTTCATTTTGGACTAACTTTTGGCTCAATTTTATAATTTCCGATTAAAATGTAGCCGTAGCTGTGTTATTTTAACGTACATCGCTTTTGTTAGTAGGCCGATTTCACATACATGATGCTTTATTTTGATGGAGTACAATTTTCATTGTTCTTGTGAAAAATTTTGTAAGGATTTTAATGAAAACTTTGCATGTAAACCATAATGATAATTTCGAAATATAAGGCTTTTAACTGAATGCCGTTCTTTCCCATGTATTCCCAATAAGAAAATCTGAAATGGAATTTAAAAATAATTATTTTCTCCGAAATGACAACTCGTAGCAAAAAATCCATTTAATCACGCTGTTACACGTGAAAAATATTATTTTAAATTCCCATTCAGATTTTCTTATTGGAATAACATGGGAAAGAACGGCATTCAGTTAAAAACCTTATATTTTCGAAATTATCATTATGGCTTACATGCAAAGTTTTTCATTAAAATCCTTACAAAATTTTTCACAAGAACAATGAAAATCTTACTCCATTCAAAATTGAAAGCATCATGTATGTGAAATCGGCCACTCTACAAAAGCGATGTACGTTAAAATAACACAGCTACGGCTACATTTTAATCGGAAATTATAATAATTGAGACAAAAGTAGTCCCAAAAATGAAAATTTGAATCCTGACATGATACTCTCTTTAATAATCCAAAGCTATAATATCTCGACACACACCATCATGTTAGAGAGATCGACAGCGCATTCATACAACATTATTCATTATATTTTCATGGAGCACAACTTTCATCGATCTGTTGTAGAATTTTGTAACAATTGTGGATAGTAAGAGGTAATAGTGTAACAGTTGGGTTTTGTATTAATCCTTAATCGGGACCTGGCAGAGGATACAAAACTGTATCAAATTGAGGCTTCAAAAATGCGACGAGATTTGATGGGTTTACATACAGGAACAAATGAATTTTAGGATTTAAAACGATAAGACTTCATTTCCACCACTTCTCCACTCCGGTCTTGCCTTGTTTATCTCAATTAGTAATTTCAAACCAATATGAATATTTGCGAGTAAGGCAATGGATTGTCATTAAAAGCTAGAGTAAGTGACACTTTGCGTAACATGGGATAGAGCAAAGCGGTTTTCTTACTCGCAAATTTTCATAGTGGTTTGAAATTACTAATTGAGATAAACCGGGCAAGACCGGAGTATAACAACCGAAAATGTGTATCAATATATGAAATACACGTTGGTTTTTTAAAATATGAGCAAAATCGGGAAATTTTTTGTGCATTTTGGTTACCGGGAAGAAAAAGTTTTTTCCATCAGCGATTGTAATATAGTAATTTGAACCCATTATCATTTGTCATTTGTGAAATCGTTTGTAATGAAAAACATCCATATTGACATGTGAGTCGGAGCTCAAGAATAAAACATTGTACTGAAAATGCATGGCTTAGAATCGTTGTCCATCAAAATAATACGGTGTGCTAAAGCTACATTATTACATCAATTGTATTTTAGACTCAATTATCTGCCTTTTCAAAGTCATTTAAAAGAAATTGTATTTAAAGATACAAGATACTGCAAAATTGAAAAATTTTGATGTGCATTTCCAGTCAATTAATAGTCATTTAAATACTTGGATCAAGTATACCTGCAAAAGTTAATAATGTTTTTAAATATTTACTACAGCAGTTGCTTTCAAATGGTTTGGACAGCTTTTCGACTCGCATCAGTTTATAGCAGTATTGTTTGATAAAATAAGATTAAAAAGACCTTTTCGCCATGTTTAGCAAAAGACTTTGTAAACTTGCAAGCTTTCTCAACAAACTATCAAACACTGTGGGTGTTATATCTGGATCTTTCAACTCCAAAACAAGAACTTTTCATCGGGACATCAAACGCGAATGGAAAGTGAAAGCAATATACAACCAGCTCCTGGTTTGGGCGGTGGTTTCACTCTACATAATTGTCAAATATTATAAAATTAAGGATGTAAATCGCTACAACTTGGCACTATCTTACTGGCTTGCAGGCCTGTTGACATTTCTTGTGTTTTCAATTATTCGATGGTTTCCTCAAGATGTCTGTATTGCATTCAATGGTTTCTTGCACTTCATGTTTCATATGCATCGTAAGTTTGAAATATTATTACTTAAAAAATTTGCATGTATTATAAATATACATATGTTGTTGTGTCAGGAAAATACTGCCCAACGCTTGACCCAAACCGAAGCAAAACAATTTTCATCCTTGATGTCTTTTTGTACTTAACAACTGGATTTACACTCGTTTCATATATTCTCGTAGCAACTGTGCTTATTATGGATCCGAGAGGCGCAATTTTTCTTGAGGACTTGATTCGGAAGCATACTTTATTCTTCCCGTCCGCATTTTTATAATTTTGCACCACGCATACCTAATAATGATGATTCTTCACTCAATATGATCTGTATTTATAATTCTTTTTGTTGTGTACGGAATCTACATGCTACCTATTCTCATTCGAGAGTTGAATTTTGACAAAAAACTACAAAATGGAGAAGGCTTTGCGAAATCCAGACAATGTTCGCATTCTTTTTCGCTGTTTGGAGTTAATGCAAGCTAATATGTTCTGCGTCTTAGGGTTTTTTCTGTTGTTAGCAAATGCTGGTTTCATGATCGCTTGTCAGTATTGCAACTTTGTTCTCTTTAGATACTGGGAATGGCTGCACATTTTTACAAAACTGCAACTGATTACTGAGTTGACCCTTCTTGCTGGAACTTGACAGTTATTTTGGAATTGGGACAAATTCTCTTTTGCAAAGGAAACAAAGCGATGAAGTCTTGGGAAAAGGGTTAGATGGGGCGATGCGAGAATGAATAAGTTAATGTCGAAGTTTGCTAAATCTTGCAAACCCATTGTGCTTTGTTATGGAAGACAATTTGTGGTTAATAGAATTAGCATTCCAAAGTTCTACAGGGGAATTATGAAAGGAACCTTTCGAGCTTTGCTAACTACGAAAGGGTAAACTAAAAGCGAGCGGTATTTGCATACTTTCTCTTGCTGTTAATTTTCATTCAACTGGAAAAACTAAGTCGGTACGAAAGAACATATTTCAAAACAGTTTTCATAAGGCAGAAACTTAAATGTACATAAATAATTCTGTATTGGATGATAATGCTTTATTGCTCCAATATTTTAGTAGTATTCAAAAATCTTTGAAGACGAAGTAATGCGTTGCTTAACGTGTTGTAACAGTTGTTTTTACCAAAATCCTTGTTTAGTAAATTCGAAAAACGAATTCGTGTTTCTGTGCTTTTCCATGTATGGTTTTTATTTCAATTATATATTATGTTAAAATTGCATGCATATGTACTAAAAACTGCAGTAAATGCTTAATGCGCATTCAATCTCTTTTTAAAAAGCTATTTTCAAATAGCAGTCATCAGTGTCGCCATATATTAATTTGTCCATGTTCCAAGCCTCCTTGTAATTTATCACAAAAAGAGGATAATAAAAGCAATCAAACGAAAATAAATTAAAAATTTCCTAGTCTCATGTTGCACTGATTGAAATTCCAAATATGAAAACGAATTCGATCTTTTTTTAACAATTTCTGAGAAATGGAACCAGTAGAAAACTGCTAGAATTCCGAAATTGCTATTAAAACTTAGTTTAGTTATAATCAGTTTTGAAAGCTATATAAATCTCTTTTTAGACCGTCATTTATGAGGTTTTAATTGGAATTCTGTAAGTCGATATAGCAGACAATTTAAATTAGAGAATAATCGTATTAAAAATTTAATTTGCGAGATTGGATCAGTAATTATCCTTTCCTTAAGAAAATTAAATGGACTTTTAAAAACGAATTTAGAGTTTCAATTGCAAAAATTGAATACATAAAGTTAATTTAAACTTAAATTTAAAGCATTTTCAGAGTGGATAGCATTACAACATGATGCATAAATTCACATTTTTTACCGATTCAACCAGCATAACTCTACTCCAGTTAAAATCTCCTCGAATTTTTTGAAGATTAAAGCGTTTTATAGCTTCAAAATGCTCAGCAAACGTCTTTGCAAACTTGTGACATTTATCCATAAGCTATGTACACATTTTTATGTCAGTGCAGGTCACTTTGATTCAAAAACAAGCAGTTTTCACATTAATTTTCAAAGAGAAAAACAAGTAAGACGAAGTCATAGTGGCGTTATTTTCTGGGCAACTTGTGCGCTCTACATAGTAATAAAATACTACAGACTTCACGATGTTGACCGCTATAATCTCACGTTGGCTTACTGGTTATGTGGAGTTCTTGCAACGATTGTTGGTTCCATACTTCATTGGCTTCCCCGTGATATTTGCATTGCTTTCAATGGTTTCTACCACTTCATGAACTGCATACATCGTAAGTTTGAATTTGAATTAAAAATATTCAAAATTTAAAACATAAATTCAATATATTTTTCAGGGGGAAAATACTGTCCTGGTTTTGACCCCAACAATAACTTTGCCAACCGCGTCCTTGATGCAGCACTTTACTTCCTCTCTTCAATCTGCTTCACAGTTTACGTTCTCATAATGATTGTATTAGTTTTATGATCCCAGAAGCGTTATATTTCTTGGAGATCTCATACCAGAAAAATACTTTTACTTTCCTGTAAGAGTTTTCATAGTTCTATTCCACGCTTATCTCTTGTCGTCGTTCATTTAGATCTCCTTGTAGTATTTACTGCTCTTACAGTCTACGGGTTTACATGATAAAAATACTCGTATTTGAGCTCAAACTTGGGGCAAGAAGTTATACCACGGAAAGCTCTTTACGAAATCCCAAAAATATTCGCCATGTTTACATGGGCTTGTTTATCGTACATGCTAATTTTTTATGTATATTGGGACTCCTTATTGCTATCGTAAACGCTACTATCATGTTAACAGTTCAGTATTGTATTTTCGTACTTTTTCGATATTGGAACCAAATGCAAGCCGTGTCCAAAGCACAGCTACTTCTTTGGGCAGGAATATTTACTATAGGATGGACTATAGTTTTAGAAACGGGCAAGTTTTTTCACCAGAGGAAAGAAAGTGACACGTTCATGGAAAACTCATGACTGGGGCAATGCGAGAGAAAACAGGGTAATGAGAAAGTTTATACGTGGTACTAGACCCATTTAGTTTGCTATGGGACACAATTTGTAGTTAGAAACACCAGTGTTCTGCGTTTTTATCGAGGTGTAACGCGTGGAACATTTAGGGCTTTGATGACGATTCAACAGTAGTTGGTCTAACTTTTATCTATGTACACTAGAAATCCGCCGATTAAATTGCGAAGTAAGGAAGTTTAATGACTTAAACTTAAACATACACTACTTAAATATAAATATATATATGTTAAGGAAAAATGACCACTGCGTAGGAAATTGTTGTACACGATGATCAACTGAAAATTGTTTGAGCTCTCATATTATACCGAATTACACCATCAATTGTCATATATCACATATTGAATAAAAACCACTTCACGCATGCTGTAGTATTTTCCTACATTTTATTAAACACATTCAATTAAACGTGGCTGTTGATACTGGCCCGAAAACATGTTTTTAGAAACGACTGTGTGGTTAAGCATCATTTTAATAAACTGTGCTCAATTTTCTACCAGCACGTAACAGCGGTTAATAACAAAAATTGTGATGTGAGCGATTACAGAACCCAATTTTAGAATTACGTATATCGGTTTGTATGAACAGCTTGTACCAAACATTAAAGCTCAAACTCCTGCAGTGACGCCATATGAAAAACAGGATTTCCCGGGTTTAACTATGGAAATGGAGTAACAAGAGGAATTGAAAAAAATATTAATTCATTCCTGCCACAATGTTTAGCAAGCGTCTCTGTAGCTATTTGCGCTTCCTTACCTGGCTCTTTAACTGCTTTGGCGTGACTTCTGGAAAATACAACAGAGATACTCAAACCTTCGTAAACGACCCCAAACTGGAATGGAAAGTCAAACTAAATTACATTTAGTGATATTTTGGGCTATTGCTTCATTCGGAATTGTTGTAAAGTACTTTTTAGGAAAAGACATTGACCGCTTCAATGTCACCGTAACGTTTTTCTTGGCAGGTTTATTGGTCGTGGTATGCTTTTCAATTTTTCGATGGTACCTACACGACATTTGTATCATGGTCAACGGATTTAGCAGTTTTATGCGGTATATGTATCGTAAGGAAAATAAACGAAAATTAAAACCCATATTTTATTTGGAAATGTAAAATACATATTGATTTCATTTTATTTTACTTAATTTACTTTAGAAAACTACACCCTGCCTTTGATCCGAATGACTGCAAAAGCAATTCTATTTCGACATGTTTCTCCGACTTTTTATGTGCAATGTCTGCTTTATCGACGTGGTGGTGACCTTGATTCTAATTTATAATCCAAGAGGAGCTATATTCCTAGGGGATTTGGTGCCATTAAAATACTACACTTATCCTGTTTCCTCCTTATAATTATTTTTCATGCTTATCTCATTTGGGTACTTCATTTAATGTCGATTGGTATTTGTGTTGGAGCACTCCTTTATGGATATTTCTTTGTTCCCATCCTAATCCGAGAGTTGAGGATAGGTCAGCGGAATTACAAAATGAGCAATGATCTAAGACAGCCAAAAAATGTTCAGCATACGTTTAGATGTCTTCAATTGCTGCAAAATAACCTACTAAGCAGTCCTTGAGATTTTTATGTGCTTGCATTGCATTCCAATGGCTTGATTAGCACAAATTCGCAAATACTACTGTCATTATATTACACACGCATGCAAGCACAATAAAATTCCAAGACTGCTTAGTATGTTATTTTGCAGCAATTGAAGACATCTAAAGATATGCCGAACATTTTTTGGCTGTCTTAGATCATTGCTCATTTTGTAATTCCGCTGACCTATCCTCAACTCTCGGATTAGGATGGGAACAAAGAAATATCCATAAAGGAGTGCTCCAACACAAATACCAATCGACATTAAATGAAGTACCCAAATGAGATAAGCATGAAATATAATTATAAAGAGGAAACAGGATAAGTGTAGTATTTTTAATGGCACCAAATCCCCTAGGAATATAGCTCCTCTTGGATTATAAATTAGAATCAAGGTCACCACGACATCGATAAAGCAGACATTGCACATAAAAAGTCGGAGAAACATGTCGAAATAGAAATTGGCTTTGCAGTCATTCGGATTAAAAGCAGGGTGATAGTTTTCTGAAAGTAAATTAAGTAAAATAAAATGAAATCAATATGTATTTTACATTTCCAAATAAAATATGGGGTTTTAATTTTCGTTTAGTTTTCACTTACAATACATATTCCGCATAAAACTGCTAAATCCGTTGACCATGATACAAATGTCGTGTAGGTACCATCGAAAAATTGAAAAGCATACCACGACCAATAAACCTGCCAAGAAAAACGTTACGGTGACATTGAAGCGGTCAATGTCTTTTCCTAAAAAGTACTTTACAACAATTCCGAATGAAGCAATAGCCCAAAATATCACTAAATTGTAATTTAGTTTGACTTTCCATTCCAGTTTGGGGTCGTTTACGAAGGTTTGAGTATCTCTGTTGTATTTTCCAGAAGTCACGCCAAAGCAGTTAAAGAGCCAGGTAAGGAAGCGCAAATAGCTACAGAGACGCTTGCTAAACATTGTGGCAGAAATGAATTAATATTTTTTCCAATTCCTCTTGTACTCCATTTCCATAGTTAAACCCTGGGAAATCCGTTTTTCATATGGCGTCACTGCAGGAGTTTGAGCTTTAATGTTTGGTACAAGCTGTTCATACAAACCGATATACGTAATTCTAAAATTGGGTTCTGTAATCGCTCACATCACAATTTTTTTTATTAACCGCTGTTACGTTGCTGGTAGAAAATTGAGCACAGTTTATTAAAATGATGCTTAACCACACAGTCGTTTCTAAGAAACATGTTTTTTGGGGCCAGTATCAACAGCGACATTTAATGAATGTGTTTCATAAAATGTAGGAAAATAACTACAGCATGCGTTAAGTGGTTTTTATTCAATATATGATATCTGACAATTGATGGTGTAATTCGGTATTATATGAGAACTCAAACAATTTTCAGTTTATCATCGTGTACAACAATTTCCTACGCAGTGGTTATTTTTCTTAACAATATATATATTTATATTTAAGTAGTAGTATGTTTAAGTTTAAGTCATTAAATTTTACTTCGGCAATTTAATCGGCCAGTTTCTAGTGTACATAGATAAAAGTTAGACCACATACTTTTTAATCGTCAGCAAGCCCTAAATGTTCCACGCGTTACACCTCGGATAAAAACGTAGAACACTGGGTGTTTCTAACTATAAATGTGTCCCAATAGCAAACTAAAATGGCGTCTAGTACCACGTATAAACTTTCTCATTAGCCTGTTTTCTCTCGCATTGCCCCAGTCATGAGATTTTTCCATGAACGCTGTCACTTTCTTTCCTTGGTGAACAAAAATTGCCCGTTTCTAAAACTATAGTCCATCCTAATAGTAAATATTCCTGCCAAAAAGTAGCTGTGCTTTGGACACGGCTTGCATTTGGTTCCATATCGAAAAAGTACGAAATCATACTCGAACTCGTTAACATAATAGTCAGCATTTACGATAGCAATAAGAGCCAATACAATTAAAAATTAGCATGTACATAAACAAGCCATGTAAACTCGGGAATCATTTTTGGGATTCGCTACAGAGTTTCCGTGTAACTCTCTTGCAAGTTTGAGTAATACAGTATTTTCTATATTAATCGTATGTGCAGGGCATAATACTACACCAGGATTAATGCAAGCACGAACACGAGATCACACGCGTGGAATAGAACATGAAACTCTTACAGGCCACAGCTCCATTTTTTGTCATCGAGCACTCTCAAACGAACTATACACGTTCTGGGACTCAGTAACACTCTAAACATCACTTCATGAGAGTAACTGCTGAAGAGATTGACAGGGCTAAAGTCGCCTCGCAAGGACCGCGCTGCAGCTCTATCTGTCTCGGCGTAAATGGGTATCTTCTCTCGAAACATATATTGACCTCACCTCAAATTCTCTTGCCATATCATTTACACTTTGCAACTTCTATTCGCACGCTATCCCACGTTCATCGAGCTGCGTCACACCCACTCTCGCAACGCACCCATCCGCACATCCGCACTAGGAACCCACCTGAGTCATCCGGACACACCATCCGTCCTCGCACGAATCGCCACACCCATCACCACTCCAAGCAAACGCCTCGCACCGATCTCGTACGCGGCTCCACATCGTCGACAGCCCTCTGCCCTAGCCTCCACTTTCTATCTACCTCCACATCAGACCGCGCACACAATTGCACACAAACTCACTCATCCGACCTTCGTCTACCCTCCCGCTCTTTTTCTTGCACAGATTCATCGTCGAAACATTCTCCTGTCTTTTTGACATACGCTAACCTCGCCCCACTGACACTCTACAATCGTCGCTCCTGTTATCGTCAATGTCACACGTTGCAAGCACGTCTTCTGCAGGCACTTTTCGGACAGCTATGAACGTTCTTCAATCTTCACAACAAATTCGCGAGATGTTTAATTGATTTATGTTGTAATCGGTAATATATTATAGAAATATGCACGGATGGACTGCACCACGTCCGAAAAGCTTCAAAGAAATCTTAGTATCAATTGTTTGCAGTTGACAAAACTCTTGGCAATTCGTTTTGGAAAAAACGCAATTTAATTTGGGTCTGTAAAGGGAAACGGATAATTACTGATCCAATACTCTTTCGCAAAAATTAAGAAGTTTCGTTAAATATTCGGGACTAATTTTCTAATTTAAAATGTGGTCTGACTTATATGTGACTTACAGAATTCAAATTTCAGAATTCCATTTAAAGGGTTCAATGCCGGTCTGAACACACATCCGCAGCCTGGGTAGAGAATGCTACCACCGGGAATCCTTTCTGGCACAGAAATATTTATTTTTATCGACGTCTGCAACCCAGAAACCGGTCCTTATGCGGATAAGGACACTATTAATAAGCGCTTATCAAAACTGAATTTAGTAGAACTAACAAGAAGGTTTTGGGAATATGGAAATTTCGACAATCTAGCAGTTTTCCGTATGGTATCTGTAGTGGTAATCGAAGAATCAGATCTTGTTTTCGCATGATTTGGAACTTTCAATCAGTGAAAACATGGGTCTGAGGAATCCTTTATTTATTTTCATTGGTGATTGCGTTTAATTGCAATCCTCGAAATTTTTAGTATTAAATTAGCAAGAGAAGCTATGAAAACAAATGGACAAATTTAATATCATGGGGCGACAGACTGATGACTGCGTATTGAAAATCAACTTTTTAAACACAGAGAGACGGTGAAAGCGACGGATTAAACATTTATTGCAGTTTTTAGTAACCCTATGCATGAACTTTTACGATAATATGATAATCATGGCAATGAAACAGGGTAAGCATGAAGGAGGGAAAGGTATGTAGAATTAAAGTATTTATTTGTTAGAAGTTAGTTACTATTACAGTTACATACTTTGTATTTTAGAAAACCAGCGAATTCGTTCGTATCAAATTCTAACGAAGGATTTTGTGTAAAATCAAATATTACAACACCTAAGGCCACGCATGTACTTCGGATTTTCGAAGATTTTGGTGAAAAGTGACGGTCTAGGTTGGAGAAAATAGGGATTCTGGGGACGACAGATAGTTGCACGCACTTGATCATGGTTTTACAGAGTTCTGGTGTATTTTAATGGATTATCGAAGGTTTAACGATTTTTTATTCTTGCGGGTTACGGAAAACCTCCGTTAGGGTTTGGACCAAAGGGATCATTATGCTTCTCGGGCACTCGTAACCTGACTTAGTTTTTGCAGTTGAATGAGAATCTTATCAGCTAGAAGAAAGTATTACAATATCGCTCGCATTTAGTTTCACCTGTTCGTAAGTTAGGGCCAAAGCCTCGAAGGTTGCCTTTTCATAATCTCCCCGCTGAAGAACCTTGGAATGCTAATTCTACTTTACCCACAAAATTCGTCCTTCCATACAACCAAAGGCGACATCGGGCTGTTGGCAAGATTTAGGCAACGTTTGACATTACAACTTATGATTCATGATCATCCGCATCCGTCCCCATACTAAGCCCTTTTCCAAGATCTTCATCGCTTTGTCTTCCCTTTGCAAAAGACGAATTGTCCCAGATTCGCAAAAATAACTGTTCGCAAGTGCCGCCCCGCAAGAAAGGTGAACTCAGTTCAGATTGGCAATCTTGTAACAAAAATGCAGCATCGCGGCATATCTGAAAGAGGAAAGTTGCAAATCACTGACAAGGCAATCCATGAAAACCAGCATTTGCTAATCAACAAGAAAAAACACCATACAGACGCAAGAACATATAGCTGGCATTAACTCGCAAGCAACGAAAAAGATGGCGAAGCACTTTTCTCTGGGATTTCGGCAAAGGCTTTCTCCATTTTGGTAGTTGTTGCTTGTCAAAATTCAACTCTCGAATGGAATAGGTAGCATGATAGATTCCGTAGCACAAAGCGAAAGAATTATAAATACCAGATATGCATTTAGATACGAAGAATATTATTAGGTAATGCGGTGGCAAATTATAAAACTACGTGCAGATGGGAAGACATAAACAGTAAGCTTCAGGAGATCAAGTCCCCAAGAAAAATTGGCACCTCCTTCCGAATTCAGAATAAAGCACAGTTGTACGAGAATATATGAAATGAGTGTAAATCCAGTTGTTAAGTACAAAAATACATCAAGGATGAAACATGGTTTTGCCTTCCGTTTGGGTCAAGGCGTTGGCAGTATTTTCCTGACACATCCAACACATATTTATAATATAAACATCATTTTTAAAAAGTAAAATATTTCAAACTTTACGATGGCATATGAAAGCATGGAGTGCAACGAAACATTGAATGCAAAATAGCAGACATCTGAGGGAAACCATGAATAATTGGAAAACCGACAAGAAATTGTCACACGCCAGGCAAGCCAGGTAAGATAGTGCCAAGTTGTACCGATCTTGACATGCCTTAAAGCTTAATATCATATTTTGACAAATTATATAGAGTGAAACCACTGCCCAAACTAGGAGCATGGTTGTAGATTTGGCTTTCACCTTTCCATTCGGGCGTTTTGATGTGCCCTGATGAAAAGTTCTTGTATTTATGAGGCTGTGAAAGAATCCAGATATAAACCCATAGTCGGTTGAATAACGGTTTGTTGAGAAAGCTTGCCAGTTTGCAAAGTCTTTTGATAACATGGGTCGAACAAAGTCTTTTTAATTCTTATTTTAATCAAGCGCATACCTACTATAAACTGATGCGAGTCCGAAAAGCTGTCCAAAGTACTCATTTGACAAGCAAC
>LJIJ01004998.1:0-12998 GCA_001718145.1 Orchesella cincta
GGCGCCACACAAATGCTTAATGCGTGAGAGACGGAGAGCGCTGCCTGCAGCTTTGTCTGAAAAATCCTTTGTTTCATACTTCTGAGATGAAAAAGGACGCTTCCCCTATGAAATGTATAAATGTATGCAGTTCAGACGGAGTGTATTAAAACTCGATTCTAACGCCGAATATAGGAATTTTAACGGTAAGTAGATGATTGTGCATAAATTTAGTTGTAGTTGAGAATTTTGTTTGGTAAATTTTTTAACAACATCCAAAGTGAATAATATATGCTTAAATATTATAGACAAACAAGCATGCTACATAATTAATTCGTCGTAATTCTTTATTCAAATTCATATAGGCAAAATAGCTCGTAAAATTTGTATTCGAATCAGTTATGCGCATACCACCATTGGTGATTCGATTTCATACGCTGCGTTTCTGGATCCCTGAATATTAAAATTTCTTCTAAAGCCATATTAAAATTAAAAACACAAGATAAATAAAATGTATTCGCGTACTTTTAAAAGTTATAATGCTTACGCTTATATGTTTGCTTAAATGCATAATCATGTAATTTTTTTCAGCAACTACCGGATTATTAATCCCGAAAAAAAACTATTAATACTAAATGCGCCATTTTTATGTACGGCTATACGGCTGGGGCAATATACAGTTTATATAAACGTATACATAAAGAAGCAAAGCAATTTTTAAAAAATAATCGCTTTTCTAAAGCTATTATGTAGATATAATGAGCTACAAGGAAATTTTACAGGACTGCAATAAAAAACAGGAAGGGACCGATGCCAATCGATCACTTTCAGATGAGCAGATCGGCTATATTCCCCCCAGAGTTTCGATACCTGGGTATTTTTGGCTGGAACCAAGCCTTTGTTTTTCTAAATTGCTAGGAGACAACTGCCAATCGATAATATACAAAGAAGCTACTACATATCTTTGCCACGTTCAATTTTGACAACTAGAAAGCTTTTTAAGTGAAAAAAGTACAAGGTGAACTTCGTAGCCTGGTAAGGGCATTTCTGCGTTCGTGTAGTCTAATAGAATGCTCTAGTCTTTTTTTCACAGGATGTTGCATGGATTGGAATACTTTAAACGTTATACCCCAGGAATATTCTGGAATCCTGAGTCAGTTGATGTCTGATACTCTCTTTGACTTGTTATGCTCTATTCAATTTCACCAGTTTTTGCAAAAAGAGACATAATTTAGCTCAAAATTGGTAGTGTGACATGGGATACACGAATAAACACACGAGTAAAAGTCACACCTTATCCCTCCCCAATGTAGCGATATTGCGCTAAATGTAGGTCCGTATCAGAGACATAAGAATAATAAATTCTGTGATTCTTTGATTTTTCGAACAGTGAACATTTTCTGTATAACTGGGGTTTCACTTGGAAATTTTGTCGTCCAGGGCCAACGAGTTGAACTTTTTAAAATTGTCAAATTCCGTAGGGAATTAAACGTAAAACTTGAAACTGAGCATGGCATTTTTCAAAATTTGAATTGATCAGATTTAACTTGAATAACATTCCTCACTCGTGAAGAACGTTTTCAGCTACATTTATTTATAGCTTCTCAGATTATTTGAATGATAATGACTGAATATCCACAAATACACATTTTAATGTCTCATTGTTTCTTACATTACGACGTAATTCCATTCAAACTTTCAAATAATTGAAAGCTGGATGTAGAAATGTAGCTTGAAAACGTTTTTCACGAGTCAGTAATGGCAATTTTAAAATTTCAACTCGTTGCCCTGGAGACAAATATGCCCAGTGAAACTCCACTTTGTGGGATTAGTTATTATTCATATGGACCTACATTGGGCCGCATTGGAGACAAGGTGTGAACTTTACTCGATACTGAAGAAACACACTGTCTTTAAGAATTCTAGAATGAGTTAAAGTCCGAATTTTTTGGTACATTACTCCATTATCCGTCTACTTTCGTTTGCTTCATAATGTGCGTTTATCTGCATATTTCTTTCGAAAACGTTCGTAATTAGTGTTTTGAAGTGAAACACGTTCATCATATTAATGACTTACAATAACGTCAACTATTTGAGCGTCCCCGTGATCGACTGGTAATACAAACCGAAATTGTGAATTGAAAACAACAACACACTCAACGTTGAGCGGTTTTAAGTGGTCTCTTTTATCATGTTTTGTACTGACCGTGTTATTTTTAGGCTTCCATTTTGCACAATATAAGGACGCCTAACAATATACTTACAGTATAAATCATAAGTGCTTTCCAATTTTTAATTAACCTATGTATATATTAATATACAAGCGATAAATTTTTGTAAAGACAACGAATCTCATTACATGCCATTTGACATAGATAGTTTATGATAATTTCATGTCGCTGATCCTCACGCTGTTTGCCCAAATAACGCTTTTGTTCCTTTAATAGACCATGGAAATGAATACCAATCGAAATAATTAATTAAAACTCGTTCTAGACTGACACGGCTGTTCCTACGTGTAAGATTTAAAAATAAAACTTATTTGTGAATTTTCTATTATAGTCACAGAGAGATAAGATGCAAAATTTTAGACATGAAGTGGAAGTGAAATAATTTGTCCAAAAGTTTTCAAAAGATTTACAAACTGTCACTGAATAACCACAGCTACGCTTGTTGACAGCAACTTTAATCTATTTTGTGACTTTTTAATACAGAAGAGCTTTTTGACGGTACAATTTTTAAACATTAGAAAAATCTCGAGGAATTAATTTCGTCAACAAAATGCGCAGTCCAACCATCACTATTTTATCCCTTTTGTGCCTGTCTGCGTATTCGTCATCCCAGGATGCAGTACTTAACTTTGCATCTTCCTTAGATATGTTCAAGGACTGTTTAGTGCATGTTATACTGAATGCCTTTAGAGTAAGTAATCATGATTTTTTTTAAAAAACTAAACCAACTAACGTAATGTATATTTGAACTTCTTAGGGACAAGAAAGGCTTTTTCATCGTACACCCACCGCAATTCCCAATTATTTTGTCACAAAACGATATCAACGAGCAGAATTACCAGCCACATTAAAGAAGCAGCTTATCTGCTTTGCAACAATAATTATTACGAAAACAAATCTCCGAACGGGTTTATGTTTGACAGTCTGCCTCCACACAAACTATCTTGTTTTGTCCACATCTTTGTTAAATCTGGTGCTTGTGCTACTGCGGCTCCATTAGTATATCCAGATATTTATTCTTTACCCAAAAACAGCTTCAATCCGATATATGACTATCGCGTGAACTTTATAAGCTTCCTATTAAAATGTTGCACATTTCACATTACCGTGGAGACGAACTGGTTGGCGCTAATGGAAAACAAATATTTGGCAAAGTATCATGACTTTCCTCAGATTAAATACATCGAACTGGATGTTTCCTACGCAACCAAGCTCATATTTTGGATTAAATACTGGGTCTAAAATATGGGTAATGTTTATGAAGTTACTCACACTTCGCGATAACCTGCGCGTTAACTGACGATAATTACAGTTACAACCTAATCAAGACTCACTGTTTACAATACTTAAATCAAGCAAGAAAACTTAGTAACTGCTTGAAATCCAACACACATTTAATGAAGGAAGTCGTGCAATATAACAGTCTAACTGAAAATCAGGAATCAGTGAAACGCATCCGTCTGCAGTGCCCCAAGCGGAACTAGTCGTTGCTGCAAAATTTTACCCTGACATGCCAATTAACAGTTATCTTCTTCAATGGAAATTGGAAGGCTTCGACATTGAACCAACTTTATTTCAAATGTTGTTTCCAAATACATCAATTGTCCCCTTGATAGAAGTTATAATGAGTATACTCACGGCCAGCATTCGCCTTTATAAAGCAAACCCCACACTAATTTCAACGCGATACGATACAGTTGAGTTTATTACTTGCGCCCCGTTATCGGAAAAGGGGTTGTTATCACTAATTGGATACTTCAGTGCATTTGACTTAGCAACATGGATGATATTGCTAGTGGACTGTTAACAAGTATGGTTGTTTGGTTTTATACCACGGGAACAACGATCTATCAATTCGTTGCTACGTTACCTTTTTACAAAATACTTGTTGGGCAAGGAACATCCAGTATTAATAATGGTCGATGGATAACTGGTGCATTTGGGGTTCTTGGAGGGACTATTTCTCACTAATAATAGTGTTGCAACTAATGACTATTACTAAACTATTACTAATACTAAAACTGGTTTTGTAATTTACTTTTCTACTATTACTAAATGCTTTCAATTTTCTTACTTTTACTATTACTATTACTAAGTTTCTTAAAATCGTTACTTTTTATATTACTGAAGAATAAAAACTAGTAAGAATACTAGTAAGGTGTTTAGTAATCTTGTACATTTCTCGTGGGTTACTGCTGCTACTCATGCACTTTGAATTATTGAAATACTCGCTTTATTGCATATTAAAATATTTATGAACATACTGGTAGAGATGAATTCAACTCGTTTCTCCTGAATGCAGTAGGCCTGCGTGCGTGCGTATTATAATTGTTTTCCAATAGTACATACTTTATTTATCTCGAACTGATATCAAATTCTATTTATAGTCGTATATATACGAATCGTATAGTAGCAGCCCTAATAAGCAAAAGCGCGGGTGAAGGATTGAAAATTTAATTATGCTTTTGGATCAAATATAGTATATTGTTAAAGACTATTTACTCAAAAATCAACAAAGTCATCGCTATTTGATTGTCGAACTTTCAACTTTCCAAGCAAAAATGTAAAAACAAATTCAGGTACTCAAACAAACATTAATAGCAGATAGGATCGAACGATAGTCCTTGCTTTCAAAACGTGATGTACCCATGTTCATTTTTTAAAAAACATTAATTGTCTATCTAGTATCAGCTTTATATATTAATTTTTTCATATTACTAAAACCATTACTAGTAATTACTTTACTAAAATGATTTGGCTTTTACTTTTACTTTACAAAATTATTCCAAAATTTCTTACTAAACTAATACTATTACGAAAACGAAATCAGTAAGGCTTACTAATACTAAACTTTTAGTAATACCAAAACTTACTAGTATGCAAACTAACTAATACTACAAGTACATATTAATCAACTGACATTCTCCTTTGCAACTAAAGAAGTTTGGAAACGATTATGAAGGAAATATTTAGCAACAATCTGACAGTTTTCTCACTCCCACAAAAGCCACTTGAGTCTATGAAACTGATTTGTTTTCACTCCTACATGTAAGTGATGAGCTGTTTCCTAATTATCTGGGCAAAGATTTTAACCCCATAACAGTAACCTTGTCCGATATATATATACAAAAACAAGTTAACTTTTCTGCTGAAAAAGCAAAGGAAGCACTTTTCAGGTTTGTCAGAACTCCAAAAAATGCAACGGAGTTTGTGGAGATGGTGAATTTTAATTATTACATTAACAAAATATCCAAATGCGAAAAGGACGTGTTTGTGGACACCAGACTTTTTGTGAATAGATTGCGCTTTGGGTTAAAAATGAAACAAATTAGTGATGACAATATAGCAACCAGTAAGAGATCGTTTGGGTCATTGTTTCAATTTTGGGATTATTACCGGTAGAGAGGCCCCTATAATTTTTAATCGACGGTTCATGTCCATGATACACTCTGGGTTGATTCACTTGTGGAAAGAGTGGAAGTTTCGGATGATACTTGGAATGATACTCTGTTGTCTGCAAAAATGGAGCCGGTACCATCAGCAAAAGCGCTATCGATTGATGATAACATTGTAGTTGTATTTTATCTGCATCTATTTTTCTGTTCGTAACCGTTATAACATTCTGGTTGAATGCCGGGTAGCTGGAATATGTCAAATTTCGTCGTCTCTGGCGATGGATTTATTATGGTATCCCAAAAACAAAACGGATTGCTACCAATATTGTCGATAAATGCTGGCAAGCAAAATGTATCGGCAGTAAAATTTGGGCCACGGTTAAATGAAGATAAAACATGATTTTTTAGCAATCTGTAAAAACTTTATCATTAATATAGTGAACTAACAAAACATGGATGTGGTAAAATGTGACAAAAATAATTACAGAGATAAAAATTCACTGTGATTTGTGACAGTTTTTCTCATAAATTTGATTAGCATTAGTGTAAGTCCATTGAAGTTAACTCAGGATTTAATTAAAATTCGTAGGGGAGTAATGTCGTTATTTTTTAGCCATGTACATCATATTGTACTGCGCTGTTATTAAGTATTTGTAAAATCTAATAGAAAAACGCTTTTATGTAGGTTTATTACAATTGCTAAAAGTATAGAAATTAGAACAATTTCAATACATTTTATAGTCATTGGCCGAAAAAATATTAAAGATGGTGAACACTAACATTTATATTTCATTTATTAAACTCTGTTTCATCAATACGATATGAACCAGGTAGAGACATAAATTTAAGTTATGACAGATATTGCATGTAAAATTAGGAAAATTTCATTTGGACTTTGCTAAAATAATTTTTGCTTGAACGTGGCAATGGATACATCGTATTTTAATTCAATGTTTTTAAGCAGAGTAAAAAAATTTACAATTACTGGAAACACTGAAAAAGAGCCCAGTTGCAAGCAGTAACCACCCATTATAACGAACGCCTGAAAATATAACTGATTTACTTAAAGCTCAATTGTCCTTTATTGCAAATATTAACCATGACGTCGGTCACGATTTCCATATGGCATTATCCGACTTAAAGCCATGCAGAACAAAACTCCAGCAGCCCCATTATCTGTGGTGTTGTGTCGGCAATAAATCATCTAGCATTTTCGCTTCTCGATAAATGATCCATCATTGAATTTTCTTTGTTGACCGTAAGCAAGTTCGTAAGTGTCGCCCAGTCCGAGTTTCGTCTGTGTATCTCTCGTAATGTTCAATAATAGTGCATAGCGTAATAAAATTCGTTTAAGTGAAACTCCGATAGATAGGACAGTGTCGGCGTTGGTGCTGGAGTTGGTTTAAGGCCTTTGGAAGAATGCAATAACTAGTTTAGTACAATCTAGTTAATTGACGCTTTTTTTATAAAGTATAAAAAGTTTGGCAACAAACCTGATTCGCCAAATTTTATCGGCTTATTGAGTTGAAGCACTTTCAGAGTAGTCCTAATGTTTCTGAAGATTTCGAGCGACATGTCGTAGAGTCCGGCGGGGGGTAAGGTGATTGACAGTTCACCTGCTAACTGCTACAGGTCTTCTAGGGGGGCTCCAAATCCGAGATGGCACACTTGAGTAACAACCGTATGGGCTGAATTCAATAATGTTGTTAATTATGCCACATTTTTAATTCTGCTAGAATTAAACTATTTTGGACCATTTGTTGTAAAATGTGTTGTTTTTATACCACTCGTAGTGTCAAAAAGTGCCAGAATGTTAATCAGCAACAAGAATATTGAATGTACCATTGTTTCGATTGCAAATACATAAATGACTGAGTGAGTTGAGAAATGTAATACAGAATTCCTTACCAAATAATAAATGACTACAAATAAAGGCAGAGAGTGGGTGAAATAAATTCCTTTCCTGATAACCGAATTTTATATCAACTATTGATAACCCCTATGTTTGCACAAAGTAATAAAGATAAACCATATGAAAGTAAAAGTTTTGTGGTTACATTATTGATAAAACTGGACAACCCAAATTTGTTTCACGATTTTTACAAGTTTGATGTTACCAAATTATTCATTAAACGATAATAAACGAGATGTACATAAGTCGTTACATTTGATATCTTTGCCCATGAATTACAATGAAAGCTGGACTGATACATAGGTTCTCGGAATAGAAAGAGGATTTTTCCTTTATGTAAAAGTGGTCATTGCACTTGCACCACACAATTTGCTATGTTAGATTTATCAGGTATGAATAAAAAATATGTTTATAAATATGTTAATATATCCTTAATAATTAAATATTTCAATATTTAATGCAGTATAATACTTAAATATTTCATGGCATAAAACTTCAACATTTCATCTTTGTCCAAATTGTAACACAGTGGGAACTTTTCATAACCGTAATACTTAATATTTATACAAAACTTTGCATCATGTACAAAGCAATTTAACAAACAGGTTCAATTGGAACACAGAAATGATTTCCCACGACTACTCAACAAGAACTTTTGACAACACAGAAGTAAGGCCCTAATCGGGTACTAGTATGTCTGATAAGAAAATTTTAACATTTCGTGACAAATCTTGCCTGTTAAAATACTTACGATTAGTTATCAAGCTGCTGCTGGATCTAGTATTACGATACATTATTTATAAGTAGACTGCAACCTCTTGATGTAGAATTTATTTTGATTGATTTTATTGATGAAATAATTGACTTGGACTTGTGTATAGTAAAATTCCTAATATACAGCAATCAATAAATGTCTGGTTAAGAGAATGAGTCACTATTTACTGTTGCAACCACACAGTAAACAGTATTTAGCTAAGTAATTAATTAATGCAAAATGAAACCACAATAACAAATGGCTAGCTTTTGCGTTGCTTCGGCGATGACGAATTGGTAGTCATCTTATAGAATTCATAAGCGACTAACCACTTTGCTATCCGGTATCAACCATTGAACTGCATAAAAAATGTATTTTAGTGTTGGAAAATCAAAGCACAACATTTTAACCAATAATCACTATAATGCTTAGAAGGATGGAAAGTTCGTTTGCCGAAAATCTCTTACCGCCACTCTTAAAAGTACGTATACATTGAAGCAGCGGCTTTCCACATATATCAACAATCCAAATTGATGCAGACAAATTAAACCATAACTCACATAATTTAACTATCATGAAACGAAATCATGCACTTTCTCGTAATTTGTTATAAGACACCAGTTGCAAGAATTCTGATGAGATTCCCTACAATAATCATATGGCATGCTTAACTCATCACTGTAAAAGACATTTTCTCACTCTTTTCAAGCGAAATGCAAAATGGGAGAACGTCTCACTTTTTAAGAATTAACCATCACCGGATTAAATGTGAAACTACACTGTTTATGTAAATACTTGGATTACAAAAAGCAGTATATATTTGGCTGTGGTATGTATATTATTTGTGTAGTGGTAGATTATGAAAAACTAGTAAGTATACAGGTATGTTGTTAAATTTAATATCATGAACAAAGTTTATGCGTATTCATAAAACGGCATAAAAATTTTTATATTTCAAAATTAATCTAATAAAAAATTCTGTTAGAATCATTATTTTTCTGTTAATAATGTTATGTTTGTATCTTAATACACAGACTTTTGACCAGTGGACAATGTATGAAATAAGTGACATTTTTAAAATAAAAAGGTGTAATTATGTACAAAAAAGTGAGACGTCTCCCTTTTTGCGCATTCGCTGAAAAGTTGAGAAATGTCTTTACAGTGATCATAAATATTTGTCGCCAAATTATTCAATGGAATATCCTTAAATAAAAGCTGGCAACATGGAAAGCTTGGCAAGCCGAATCGTATCACGAACAACAAACCTTGACAAACTGTTACAAAACACACAATGCAAGGCGTAACTGTTAGCAAAACTAACAGTGATAGATAAATATACCAAGCATGGATGACGAATCGAAATTGGTTAATAAAAATTAGTGTTTAAAAACTTCTTTAGTATTATCTAATCTTTTCTAACTCATTTTTATTGCAGGAAGCGAAAAGAACTTTGGAGGGATCTATCGCGCAAACACGAAATTGTTACCAGATCGTGGAACTACGACTAATGCATATAAGACCCCTTTGAAAGTGCTTCATGAAACCTGTCAAACAGTAGCATTCGACTTTGTCCAATACATGAATTTGCAATTCAAGGCTACAATTGTACGAATTCCTTTCAATTTTAGGTTCTTTTCAATTTAATTCAGAACACAATGTCGTAGAATTGAACATTTCGTTTCACAAGCTTCTTGAGGGTATGAGTTTTTTTGTCAGGGTTTTCGACACTAAAGGCGTTTTTCTGCATCAAAATGTTGTGAGGAAGACAAAGCAACTCTTTAAAGTTCCAAAAAGTGCACCCAAACGCAGCTGGGGGCCGTTTTTGCCACCCGCACCCATGTTTTGGGGCCTTAAAGGAACAAACGTTCTCCTACAAGATCTCCAGCCATGTGTGCCCCTTAGCCATCTTATTTGTAGGACACAACATTTCTTTGGCTTCAAAACGCTACCCTCAGCCAAGGGGAACCTGTGGCTAGGCCGATTCTATCGAAGCTTGAAGCCTGAACATTAGTTTATGCTGAAATATGAAAATTCCTTTTTTGGCTCTAAATTTGCATAAAACTTTTTCCAATCCATAGGTATTATGTTTAATTTAAAAAACCCTTACTCTTACTGCAGGAAATCACGTAAGATTTATCGTTTTTGATTGAATCAAAAAATGCATCGGTGATAATTCTTCATTTTTCTTCAATCTCTAGGTAAGCAAAGTGTTTATCCTAGACACAGTTTCCCCGTCCGTTCCCCGATATTACTTACCAGTCCAATATCCATAAACACATCGCCTGAAAGATATTGAAAAAAACAAAGGAATATGACTTCTTATTTATTATATGCTGTGTTAAATGTATACTCGTAAGAAGTCGTAGACGTATGCCAAGTTTTGTTGCTTGGATTTTAATACGCTAAAGATCCGTAATATCGGAATTAAACTCGCGTTACGCCACTTTAGAATTAAATATTTTAAATTATCTTTTAAAATTTTCTGCAATTACAGAGCCGTGAAATTAACACGTGTGAGCTTTTGATGAAATTTGACATTGGGTAATTTCCTGCTCATAATCGCCGTCCAGACCATCATATTTACGTTTAGATATCAGCTACGATTATAACCATTTCTAATATCATTCGACGTAATATCCACGTAATGTTTTTCCTTTATATCTTGACAATAGATTGGTTTTTAAATTGCTTTTACAATTCTACGTGTATGTATGCCATATGTGAAATCAGTTTTATTTTAAAGTGTCTTATAGAAGCTTGCACTTTAAGTTATGCTTTCAGGGTAGGTTGAAATTATTATTTTCACCAGAAGTAGTACAAACGTAAAACTTTTAAAAAATGGAGCATTTAGCAGTAAAACTAGTTACACTTTATTGTTTCATGATTCATTGGATACCAGTTACTGGCAGTCATAAGGTATTAAAATTAAACAAACATATTAAAATCTTTCGGGAATGTTTCGTTGAAATCATTACACACTCTGTCACTAAAAACGTAAGTTACAACAATTAGTTACGTTAAAGTTGCAAATTTGATATTGTATCCGAAAATTTGACATTTAGGGTTCCGGCAACATACCATATAATATCGAACCAATATCATATCCCATCATTTTGGCCAATGTTCTATATATCTCATGGAAAAACTACCAATACCACAAGCTTTTTCCAAAACCCATGCTATGTAACACGAAAAGTACCACCCAGATCGCACCCAGCGGTTCCTTTCGAAGGCATCACTAGCACCGAGAACATTCTGTTTTGCGCGCTAATTTATGTGGATCCAATGCCCTGCAAAACTTGGACACATAAATGGGATATGCGTCAAACCGGAATCCGAGACGTTGCTAAGATATTTCCATCTTGGGTCATGGAACCAATCAAATTCGACAAAGCTTTCTTTGTCGAATCTCAATTCCGCCGAAGTGGTGAATTTTTCATTCATGTGAAACGGCAGCTCGACTCCAAGAAACATATTCCGACTGCTTATGTATACGATATTTTGTTACTGATGAAAACTGCTTGAGACATAACGTTATAATGATCTGGCCAACCAAATTAATCTTTGCGATGAAGAAAACTACAAATCACTATGTAGTTGCCCATCCTGTATTTTCGAACACCCCAACTTATTGGAAGAACTTTGATCGCAAAAAAGGAATGGTTTACAAATATCCACAAAAACATACGAATACAGCCAAAAGAAGATAAAAAGTTTAAAACAGTTGGTGGAGTACGGATTTGAATTTCAGGGGGCTTAGTGGTTTGTATATCACCACATCAAAGAAGCTACGACACTTGTTAAATCACTGTATCTCCTTCAATATTTGACTGCCAATTATCCAGTTGATCTTGTTCTGCTCTCCGTTTTATCCCCTAATTCAACATTTAAATCCATTTCACTAACCCCATATTTGATTGTACCTACATTACCAGCTTTTACAGCATATATAGGTACGAAACATAACGGGTTTGTAACGGATACGAGCCGAGAATACGATCTGCATTTTGTAACTTGCGCACCCATCCACACAGTAGGTTGGTTATCATTTACAGGATATCTCTCTGCTTTTGATTATTATATTTGGCTTTTCTTACTGTTAAGTACGGTACTTAGTGGCTTTATCATTAGCATTTTAAATGCATTCCACTCCAAGATTTCAGCAAAATCTAGCTCAATTGAGGAACACAATATTTTGAAACGTTGTGTTGTGCTGGTTTCTAACATGTCATTCGTTGTTGACGTTCTTATGTCAGGGTACGAGAATGATTCATGAGCATCGGATTCTTTGCGAGCTTGGATTCTAGTTGGCATTGTACTTAGTTACGCATATCAAGGAAAAATATTGAGGATTTGTCAGCACCCCTCCAAAAACTGGGATAGAGACATTAGAGCATCTCGTTGAAAACAATTTTAGCCTTTACTCATCCCAAACGGTTGAAACCGACACGTCTTCACTAAAGGATTCCGATGGTTCTTTTAACTGGGGAGACGTGAGGTCGTTTAGAACCAAACTGGATGAGGTCTTTTGGAATAGAACGAAGTTCAGTTTGTTATTTAGGAACAGTATTTACAGGCCTAATACATACAGGAAGTATATGGAGTATTATACTCCCGGATTTTACTTCAAGGTCATATCGCGTTGTGGCTATGATGCGTATGTCGATGAATTTAGGAAGGTAATTGAGGTATATCACTATTTGAAACATTACCTTAATTCAAATTTA
>LJIJ01004999.1:0-12996 GCA_001718145.1 Orchesella cincta
ATGCACTCAATAAAACCCCGGTGGAGCGAAAGGCAGATCTACCTCCTCATATTCGACAGATCTGTGTACATATATCACTGTCCCCCACCCTCTCTATTCATTCTATCATTACGCAACGTATAGTAATTAGTGATTTCAATATCATTGGTTAAATCCCTATTTGGGCTTAATTTTGATTCAGTTATCGCTAAACATATTATATTCTTTTCACCCCTAAGAGCGGTTTGACATCATGAAACTTAGATTTTAAACCATTTATATTTACATGAAGTAGTTTCAATCGCTTTCCTAATCTAGGCTCATACTGTGATTGGATTTTGAAGCACTTGACGCACTATCACTTTCTTGAAATATATCACACTGTATGTCAAGCAGATTATAGTCTGTTTTATGTAAAGCTGCAGGTGCTTGATCTTGGATTGTAGTGGCTGCTGCAGATGATTGATCTTGAATTGTTGTGGCTGCTGCGATGATTGTGTGTATTGTGATTCTGCATCTTTCACAAATAAATGGAGGGATGATGAATATCGATTTCCCCTGATTGATGATTGGTCTGATAATCTCGGCGTTGACTCCGCACCTTCTACACATGTTCCACTTCCAGCGGTCCATTTCTCTGTTGGTTCAGACAGGTTTGTCAGTTGTGATGATTTGTTAAGTTTGAGATCCAATACCATTTGCTCAATCAAAAATTCATATCATTAGTCAGATGATAAGTCAATTGTATTATAAAAAAATTTCGTCAATTATTAAAATGATCTGCTTGCCTAAAAGTAAGTCTTTTCGTGGTGCCAGATCATGTTTGTGGCTAATTTGTGTTCAGTTTTAAGTGTAATTTGTAATTATTTAGTGTGTTAAAGCCAATCTAGCCACATACATGATTGGCACACACTATAGACTTTGTGAGGATTTAGACTATAGACTCTTGTCGTCCTTGTGAACCGCCATTGGAGAGGTCCTATCTAAATACATAAGGGGACTGCTGTGTATAATAATAAACAAACACATTAAAGTCGAAGACAAATAATAAATGTAAAATTCAAGTTATTTAGATAAAATTTATCGTAAAAATCGCTTCATAGTTGAAATCTGCGATATTTAATTGCTATTTAACTGCTCCGCTTAAATATTTTCAGTTAAAACTGCTACGAGAGCAAATATTTTTTAAATTAATCAACAGGAGCACAATATGTACATCTCCTGCCAGCAGCTTGCAGTTACTTGGTTACTAGCATGCTTCCACATTTTCAAGGTTAACTTGGTTTTCTGCTTTACTTTCTTGACTTAATCGCCGTGTTTTTCTCTGATTGACAGATAAATCGTCCGTAATAGAGACTTTTTTATAATAATTTTTTTAGTCGGTGACAATTTCCGAAAACTTTTCTTTTGTCCACTCTGGATTCAAGCTCCAGTATTGTGACAAGTTGTCCAGCTTTCTTTGCATGTTTAACTCGGACTGCCTTTACGTTAACGGAAACTTTTAACGTATTTTTAAGAAATGTGGAAATAAATTTAGTTCGTCGTTCGTTGTTGAGTAGGTCAGGATGGTCCATACAATGGATGACAATATTATTCTCACAATCATTGCAATTCACGTCTTTTTCACTTGCTCCGCTTTCTTCACGTTTTGATTTGCAGTTTGTAAGGTAGCAGAGTTTTGATTTCTAATTTGCAACTCCTGACCAATCAATATATTCACACATGTATCAACTTCCGATTTTAAACCAATTAACGTGTTTTTGAGCACCAATAAAATGTCGAGTTGGTTTTCAGTTAGCGTAAAACACGATTTCTTAGCAAAATTTAAAATTTCTGTGACTGAGCAATGTTAAGGAATGTTGAGTTCCCATTCTAATGCAATTGCTTGTTGACAAAACTATTTGACTCATTTTGCATAGTATGCAAATGCTTATACTGAAGATTGTGATGACTTATGTAGCTGAGGCAGCTTTTTATCACACAGCCTTTCTTCTTGACAGCTCAAATGGAATCTTAACGGACCAACCCTTTAATTTTTTAAATTTTTCAATCGCACTTAAAAGTTAGTTAGCAGCAGTTCTCGTTAAGATCCATTTGAGCTGTCAAGAAGAAAGGCTGTGTGATAAAAAGCTGCTCAGCTACATAAGTCATCACAATCTTCAGTATAAGCATTTGCATACTATGCAAAATGAGTCAAATAGTTTTGTCAACAAGCAATTGCATATAGAATGGGAACTCAACATTCCTTAACTATAGCTCAGTCACAGAAATTTTAAGTTTTGCTAAGAAATCGTGTTTTACGCTAACTGAAAACCAACTCGACATTTTATTGGTGCTCAAAAACACGTTAATTGGTTTAGAATCGGAAGTTGATACATTGTGAATATATTGATTGGTCAGGAGTTGCAAAATTAGAAATCAAAACTGCTACCTTACAATGCAAATCAAAACGTGAAGAAAAGCGGAGCAAGTGAAAAAGACGTGAATTGCAATGATTGTGAGAATAATATTGTCATCCATTGTATGGACCATCCTGACCTACTCAACAACGAACGACGAACTAAATTTATTTCCACATTTCTTAAAAATACGTTAAAAGTTTCCGTTAACGTAAAGGCAGTCCGAGTTAAACATGCAAAGAAAGCTGGACAACTTGTCACAATACTGGAGCTTGAATCCAGAGTGGACAAAAGAAAAGTTTTCGGAAATTGTCACCGACTAAAAAATTTATTATAAAAAAGTCTCTATTACGGACGATTTATCTGTCAATCAGAGAAAAAACACGGCGATTAAGTCAAAAGTAAAGCAGAAAACCAAGTTAACCTGAAAATGTGCGGAAGCATGCTAGTAACCAAGTAACTGCAAGCTGCTGGCAGGAGATGTACATATTGTGCTCCTGTTGATTAATTTAAAAAATATTTGCTCTCGTAGCAGTTTTTAACTGAAAATATTTAAGCGGAGCAGTTAAATAGCAATTAAATATCGCAGATTTCAACTATGAAGCGATTTTTACGATAAATTTTATCTAAATAACTTGAATTTTACATTTATTATTTGTCTTCGACTTTAATGTGTTTGTTTATTATTATACACAGCAGTCCCCTTATGTATTTAGATAGGACCTCTCCAATGGGCGGTTCACAAGGACGGAAAATCCTCAACAAGAGTCTATAGTGTGTGCCAATCATGTATGTGGCTAGATTGGCTTTAACACACTAAATAATTACAAATTAACACTTTTAACTGAACACAAATTAGCCACAAACATGATCTGGCACCACGAAAAGACTTGCTTTTAGGCAAGCAGATCATTTTAATAATTGACGAAACTTTTTTATAATAAAATTGACTGGTCATTCTGACTAATGATATGAATTTTTGATTGAGCAAATTGTATTGGATCTCAAACTTAACAAATCATCACAACTGACAAACCTGTCTGAACCAAGAGAAATGGACCGCTGGAAGTGGAACATGTGTAGAAGGTGCGGAGTCAACGCCGAGATTATCAGACCAATCATCAATCAGGGGAAATCGATATTCATCATCCCTCCATTTATTTGTGAAAGATGCAGAATCACAAGTACACAACAATCATCTGCAGCAGCCACAACAATTCAAGATCAATCATCTGCAGCAGTCACTACAATCCAAGATCAAGCACCTGCAGCTTTACATAAAACAGACTATAATCTGCTTGACATACAGTGTGATATATTTCAAGAAAGTGATAGTGCGTCAAGTGCTTCAAAATCCCAATCACAGTATGAGCCTAGATTAGGAAAGCGATTGAAACTACTTCATGTAAATATAAATGGTTTAAAATCTAAGTTTCATGATGTCAAACCGCTCTTAGGGGGTGAAAAGAATATAATATGTTTAGCGATAACTGAATCAAAATTAAGCCCAATAGGGATTTAACCAATGATATTGAAATCACTAATTACTATACGTTGCGTAATGATAGAATGAATAGAGAGGGTGGGGGGACAGTGATATATGTACACAGATCTGTCGAATATGAGGAGGTAGATCTGCCTTTCGCTCCACCGGGTTTTATTGAGTGCAATATAATTAATATTAGGAAATTGGGTGTAAAAGCAATGCAACTATGCACACTTTATGTACCTCCTTATAAAGTTAATGAATCCATGTTTGAGTTTATGACCTCACTTTGTAGTTTCCTTCAGAAAAGTGAGAAACAGATAATTATTATGGGAGACCTCAATATTAATTGGCTAGAGAAGTCAAAGGAAATGTTGAAACTTAAAAATATCACTAATGATATCATCAGAAAATTCACTTTCCTACTAGAGTAGCTGTCACAAAAGTCAATGATAATGGTAACAAATGAATTCGTTATTAACGGAGCTCATGGTTGTTAGATCATAAGATTCACTTTGATGTATTCAAGCTTTCAACAATTTACTATTGTCTTCGTCAGGAATGATGAAAATTAGAATTGACATTTGAACATTAACAAATATTTTTGGTAAAATGTGAAGGAAACATTTAGTTACAAGAAATTTTTATAGATAAAAGTATCCATGGTCTTCAGGGTTCCAGGAGTGGGATGAGAGTAGAAGTCCATATGGAGTTGACAGATTTACCATTGTCTTTGTTGATATTCTGTTCTTCATATTTGATGATCCAGAGGTGTTCCTTAAATTTGCGATGGTATTCCCTAGATTCGCGTTCTATTAGACTTGCTGAGTCTACTTGGTGGGAGGGAAATTCATTTAAATGGTCATTAACAGCAGAAGAGAGTTGATGATGATGTTCGTAATCTCTTTGTTCAACTGTTCGAGATGTTTCTCCAACGTAAATTGCTTTACATGAGCAAATAATTTTGTATATTCCATAGGTTGTTTTAGGGTATTTTTCTTTAGCGTTATTTAGGATGGATCCAAGTTTTTGTCCAGGAATAAAGCCAAAATCACAGTCAAGTTTGTGTCGAATGAATTTTGTTATTCGTGTTGTAAATGGGCCAACATAGGGTAGAATAATCCTAATTCGACCGTTTTCTTCTTTTGGTAGATTCCTGTTGATTGACCATTCACGAGATCGAATTTCCATTCTTTGTATTCGTTCAGTAATTAGTCTGTGAGTAATATATAATAATTATATATAGTAATAATATAATAATTAGTAATGGTAATCAATATAAAAAACTAACAGCCACGTTAGTAGACCATATATTTGTGAGCAGTCCGGATAAATACAGCAGTGGCTTTCTTGATTTTAGCAGTACTGATCACAGGCTAGTATTCATTTCAATAGAGAAAAACAACACAAAATGTGAGCCTGAGATTATTAGAAGTCGAAGTCTAAGCAAAATTGATAAAGCAGCCTTTGAGAATACTATAAAAGCTGTTAACTGGTCATTTCGGGAAAACACTGACCCAGATAAGACAGCAGAATTTTTTGAAAAGCAAAAAGTAGCAATATTAGACAAACATGCTCCACTAAAGAGCAAGCTAGTTAAAGCAGACACAGTACCATGGATAACACCAGAGCTTAGAAGTATGTGTAGTAAAAGGGAAACTCTCAAGAATATAGGCACAGTAGAATCTTTAACCGAAGAAGAAAAAGAATAAATATTGAATTTAGAAAGCTCGAAAAAGGGTATTATGTCAAAAATTCAGTGAACTAACCTGGGTTTTTTAATTTACGAATTTTGGATCTGGAAGAACTACTCCAGTTACTAAGCTAGTTGATTTAAGAAAATTGTAACAGATCCAAACGAAATATCAGATTTATTTGCAAAAGAATATGTATTACAATCAGCTAGCAGTAATATCAGTGATTTGGATAGTGTAATTGCCGACTATACGGATAACTACAAAAGAGACAACAAGCATTTTTTTGCTAGTAAATCTGCGAAGGTTACTGAGCATGAAGTAGTTGAAGCCATGAAGTCAGTCAAAAGTAGTAGGAAGATGGAAGGGTCATCACCTAAGCAAATCTACAAATTATTTCCTACAACTTTGTTGAAACCACTAGTATTACTTTTCACGATAATAATTATAAACATGTATGTACCTCAAGCAATGAAAACGTCAGATTGTTATCCTTTACAAACGAAAGGAAAAAGGTTACATGCTTCATCGTATCGTGCCATTTTTAGTCTTTCACATATTACTAAACTCTTCGAAAGATTTTGTATGAAAGAATCATGGCAGAATGTATTAATAAATTAGATGATAATCAGCATGGTTTCAGACACCGCAGATCATGTGAAACTGCCACTACGATGTTTACTCAGGATGTACATGGTATACTCGATAAAACCAATGGTAAAGCCTAGCAGTATTCATAGATTTTAGAAAAGCATTTGATACAGTCAACAGAAATCTATTAATGCAAAAGTTAATGTCCGAGTTCAATGTATCTCCTTATTTAATTCAAACTTTGAGTAGCTACTTTGAAAGTAGAAAATTTCGAATTATAAATGGGGAGGCGAAATCAAAGTATTATAATAATAACGGGGTGACCCCTGGGTCATGTATGGGCCCCCTAACCTTTACGTTGTTTATAAACGACATAGGAAATAATTGAAAGACGAAACATTGGAGGGCGAGCTTGCTCGCCCGACAACTGTCTTATGAACGTTGCGTTAGCACCGTTGATTAAATTTGGAAACCCTTGGATCCAAATGGACAGTCTGTTGAAGACTGATCTGGATTCACGACGTATCTCTTTAGCATAAAAATGCAAGGACGGCCAAACGGTTTGCCTTTTAGACTTCATCTGAAAAACAGTACATGAGTAAGGGTGCTCCGCATAATATCTAATATCAAGTTTTATGACAAACAAGTTTGAAGCATTACATAAATGGCAAAACATTGAAAAGTGCTTGGAAAAAAGCTGACCTGTCGGGTTCATGCCTTACTGGAATATCAGTGGTTCAAAATAACTCTTCAAAACAGATCATTTCATATTCTTGACATACATGAGCATGCTACATACAAGTATCAGATCTGTACGTTTATGCATTCTTGAAATCCAGGATCCCATACCTTGAGAAATCAGATAGTTCACAATACAAGTATTGGTTATGCATGTATGCAATGTTGTTTGCTAATACAAATGCTCCAACGAAGTTAATAATCTCCATTGAGATTTTCTGCATAATATCCGACATCAAGTGTGATATCTTTAGATGCTCATAATATATATACGCATATATAGCAAAATGTTTCCAACCTGACCGTATCAGGTTCAAACCTACATGGGTGAAGATGTGAAAAAAAATTGCTTAACCAAAGAGCTTTTCATATATTACGGAGTTAAGGAAAGCAAACTAAAGTCACGCTGTTCATCTATATACAGCCAATTCCAAAATTATTTCCGGCAAACATTCTACTGCTACTCTACAGTACACACGTAGACCTATGTATATATGCTATAGCTATGTAAGTTATTCATAAAAAATGTGACATAAAATAATCAATCGTGGTAGTTCAAATGCAATATATACACTGAAAGATAACAGAAATAACCATGAAAAAAGACCCAAACCAGTGAATGACAAAAAAGTTGTCTTCGTCGAAAGACAAAACGCATGACAAAGAACTAAATAAATGCTTTCCACATTATAGTTTGCATTTGGCTGACTCCTGTTTTGTCGGCCGCAGAAAATGTAAAACTAAGTATATTATCAATTCAAAAGCACTACATACTGATATTATATATGTAAATATAAGTGGAGTTCGAGTCATAACTGATTTAAGCATTCTAAAAGCAAAATCATGATACGTACAAGCTCTTTCATTCTGCCAATATAAACTAATTGTGACTGTGTCTGGTTTCATGTAATCTAATTAATTCGAACTAGAAAAGTGGCAAAATGAAAATATAGCAATCATACAGTTTTTTACATTTTATTATCAAAACAGGGCCACCCAACACAATATAAACCAATAATATAGAATTGATGACACTTGCTGGGACAATCCAATAAATTGTAATTAGCATAAACCCCACAAATAATTATGATCCACGTCATTTTCGGCGGCCGACAAAACAAGAGTCAGCCAAATGCAAACTATAATGTGGAAAGCATTTATTTAGTTCTTTGTCATGCGTTTTGTCTTTCGACGAAGACAACTTTTTTGTCATTCACTGGTTTGGTTATTTAACGGTTAAATATCTACTCAACGCTGACGATATTGTACTCTACGTAGACTGCACGGATATAAATGAAGGTATCCAGAAAATGCGTGAGTGTGTGGGTAAGTCAGATAAATGGTGTGCTAAAAACTCTTTAGAAATCAACGTAGAAAAAACCAAAATGATGTATTTTTATAAAGCACAAGATTATAGAAGTAGAGAACTATGTACTGTCAACCCGCCAAAATTAACAAATAATGTTGCAAAAAAGGCTCAGGACCCAACAACAGCTCCAGGAAACATGGCCAAATTGGCTACTTTATCACCAAATTGGCTACCCTGAAAGTAGCCATAGTGGCTACCTTTTTTATACAGATAGGTATTGCAAAAAGTCAAAAAGTAGCCCTATTGGATATGTTGAGTCTCATTTTTAAACGGTTCAATAAAACGTAAAACGGATTTCAGCATCGGATTCAGCGTATGAATTTACATATATGTGCACATATGAGACTCTACTAAGTTGTCGGTAAATGTCAGTTTTGGGAAGTAATGTGTTCCAGAATACCTATCCATGTATTCCAAGATAGCCAATTTGGCTACTTTATCACCAATTTGGCTACGTAGCCAATTTGGCTACTTATCACCAAATTGGCTACGTATCCACTGTGGCTACTTTATCACCAAATTGGCTACGTATCCAATGTGGCTACTTTATCACCAAATTGGCCATGTACAATTTATGGCTATTTTATTACTGGATAGGCTACATGAGTAGCAATTATGGTATTAAATCACCAAGTTGGTTACATATGGCTATTCATTGCCGCTACATCAGTACATACTTGTAAAGCCTGTTCATGGCAAACTTATTATCATTTTTTGAAACCAATTAGGTTCAGTACTTAGCCGAACACAGCATTCTATGTGTGATGGGACATTTGATAAAGTTGCATTTAGGTAAGTTTGCTTGCCTGCTTTGTTTTCTAGTACATAACTAATTTCAATGAGAGGTAAGTCAACGCGCTTTCATTTTGTCTTTCTTCGTGTAAAGTAAACAGAATGTAAAGTATGTGTCGATTGCCCACGTAAATAATTTGATCCTAGTAGCTTGGGATTTGCAAGTTGACAGGCGATACAAACCATTTGATACGAGAAATACGGTATTGAAAATACTTTACGTACTTGTATATAGGTAATACGAGGTTAAAAATGTATCGTACACATGAGGAATTTTCTACAAAGCATCAGTTATAGCTCAACCATCACTCTCAAGATAATAGGTCTACTTGAAAACTGGGAATACTACGTACAGAACTATGGAAGGTACAAAAGAAAAGAATCTCATACTTCAAACTTACATACGTATGAAAAATGCAGAAAAACCAATTCACGATTTAAAACATGCGACATTTTGTGCAAATCGAAAACTTAACAAAGATTAGCTGTTTTGTTAATACATCGCCAATTTATTGATAAAGTAGCCAATTTGGTGATAAAGTAGCCAATTTGGCGACGTAGCCAATTTGGCGACGTAGCCAATTTGGTGATAAAGTAGCCAATTTGGTTATAAAGTAGCCAATTTGGCGACGTAGCCAATTTGGTGATAAAGTAACCAATTTGGCCATGTTTCCTGGAACTGAACAAACAATTTGGGTTTGAAGCTTCATTGAAAGCTATCTACACCTCTACAGCTGCCTTACGTTCCATGCGAACTTGAAAATTTATATAACTCATAATGGAGCTGGGTATTATGAACACCGTACCAACAAACGAAAGCTTATGATTCTGGAATATATGTCGCGACAAAGGCTCGGGGCCCAAAAAACAATTTGGGTTTAAAGCTTCATCTAAAATCCTACAAACAACCGCGGCTACCAAACTTTTCATGCGAACTTAAAAATTTAAAAGTCTTATAATGGAGGCGGGCATTATAAACACTCAATCATTAAAGGAAAGCCTATAATTCTGGAATACATGTTGCGACAACGGCTCAGGGCCCAACAAACAATTTAGGTTTAAAGCTATATCGAAAACTACCCAAACAACAACAGGTACCTAACTTGTCTTGCGAACTTGAAAGTTGATAAACCTCATAAGGGAGCTGGGCATTATGAACACTATATCAACAAACAAAAGCATATGAGCCTGTAATAAATGTTGCAACATTGGCTCAGGGCACAGCAAACAATTTGGGTTTGAAGCTTCATTAAAAGCCATCTATTCATCTACAGCTGCCTAACGTTCCATGCGAACTTGAAAATTTATATAACTCATAATGGAGCTGGGTATTATGAACACCGTACCAACAAACGAAAGCTTATGATTCTGTAATAAATGTTGCGACAACGGCTCAGGGCCCAACAAACAATTTAGGTTTAAGGCTATATCGCAAACTACCCATACAACAACAGGTACCCAACTTGTCTTGCGAACTTGAAAATTTATAAACCTCATAATGGAGTTGGGCTATATGAACACCATATCATCCATCGAAAGCCCATGATTGTAGAATAAATGCTGCAACAACGGCACAGGGCCCAACAAACAATTTGGCTTTAAAGCTACATCGAAAACTATCAACACAACTGCTGCTTACTAACTTTTCATGCGAACTTAAAAATTTAAAAGTCTTATAATGGAGGCGGGTATTATAAACAACCAATCAACAAACAAAAGCCCACGATTCTTTAATAAATGTTGCGACAACGGCTCAGGGCCCAACAAACAATTAAGGTTGTAAGTAAAATTGGAAATCACCTGTACAACTGCAGTTTCCTAGGTTTTAATGCGAATTTAAAAATTTATAAATCTTAAAGTGGAGCCGGGCACTATGAACACTCAATCATTAAAGGAAAGCCTATAATTCTGGAATACATGTTGCGACAAAGGCTCAGGACCCAACAAACAATTTAGGTTTAAAGCTATATCGAAAACTACCCAACCAACAACAGGTACCTAACTTGTCTTGCGAACTTGAAAGTTAATAAACCTCATAACGGAGCTGGGCATTATGAACACCATGTCAACAAAAGAAAGCCCATGATTCTGGAATAAATGTCGCGACAACGGCTCAGGGCCCCACAAACAATTTTGGTTTAATGCTGTATCGTAAACTATCTATACATCTGCAGTTACCAAACTTTTCATGCCAACCTAAAAATTTAAAAATCTCTCAATGGATCCGGGGTGTATGAACATCCATTCAACAAACAAAAGCCCATGAGTCATTAATAAATGTTGCGACAACGGCTCAGGGCCATACAAACAATTTCAGGATAATGCTACATCGAAAACTACCTATATAACTGCAGCTACCTTACTAGTTCGAAAAATAAAAATCTTTAATACGTGGCACGGTTGTCCTATATATGTCCTATGCTGTCTGATAACCTTGCTAAGGTAAATGTACAAACCAAGTCAAGAATGGCCGGTGGCTACTTATCGAATTTAGTTTAACCTTGAAGCAGTAATGGGTGTAAAATATTAAGCATATAAATAAGTGGGTAAATTAAAAGTCTGTATTGCATTGCACGATTGTGCTATCTATGTTTAATTCTTTCTGATAACCTTCTTTAAAAACTACAAACAAATATGAGAACGGCTGATTCGTTACTAATCAAACTTAAAACGGGAATAACTGTTAAGTATTTAGCATGTTAATTGGTTGGGAAAATAAAAATCTTCAATGCCTGGCACGGTTGTGCTATTTATGTTTCATTTTTCTAATAACCTTCTGTTGCAAATTTTACAAGTAAATTAGAACGCAACCGGTGCGCTACTAACTAAACTGAGTTTAACCTTGTAACGGGAATAACCGTTAAGCATTTAGTTTATAAATTAGTGGCCAAATTAAACGTCTGTAACGCATTGCACGGTTGTGCTGCTTTTGTTCTACTCTTGTATGATGACCTTCCTTAGCAAATTGTACAAACAAATTCGAGAACGGCCGGTGCGCTACTTATCAAACTGAGTTAAACCTTAAAACGGGAATAACTGTTAAGTATTTAGTATATAAATTAGTGGCCAAATTAAAAGTCTGTAATTCATTGCACAGTTGTGCTGCTTATGTTGTATTCTTTTTGATAACCTTCTGTAGCAAATTGTACAAACAAATTCGAGAACGGCTGGTGCGCTACTTATCAAACTGAGTTTAACCGTAAAACGGGAATAGCTGTCAAGTATTTAGTATATAAATTAGTGGCCAAATTAAAAGTCTGTAATTCATTGCACAGTTGTGCTGCTTATGTTGTATTCTTTCTGATTACCTTCTGTAGCAAATTGTACAAACAAATTCGAGAACGGCCGGTGCGCTACTTATCAAACTGAGTTTAACCTTTAAAACGGGAATAACTGTTAAGTATTCAGTTAATAAGTAAGTGGTCAATTTCAAAGTTTGTAATGCATTGCACGGTTGTGCTGCTTATGTTCTTTTCTTTCTGACAAATTACGTAAGGAAATTGTACAAACAAATTTGAGAACGGCCGGTGCGCTACTTATCAAACTGAGGTAAACCTTAAAACGGGAATAACTGTTAAGTATTTAGTATATAAATTAGTGGCCAAATTAAAAGTCTGTAAATCATTGCACAGTTGTGCTGTTTATGTTGTATTCTTTCTGATTACCTTCTGTAGCAAATTGTACAAACAAATTCGAGAACGGCCGGTGCGCTACATATCAAACTGGGTTTAACCGTAAAACGGGAATAGCTGTCAAGTATTTAGTATATAAATTAGTGGCCGAATTAAAAGTCTGTAGTTCATTGCACAGTTGTGCTGTTTATGTTGTATTCTTTTTGATTACCTTCTGTAGCAAATTGTACAAACAAATTCGAGAACGGCCGGTGCGCTACTTATCAAACTAACTGAATACTTAACAGTTATTCCCGTTTTAAAGGTTAAACTCAGT
>LJIJ01005000.1:0-12991 GCA_001718145.1 Orchesella cincta
CTGGCTCACCTTTTGCGCCAGGACGTGAAGAACAGGAAACGCCAGGGGTTGCATGTATCCAGCTGCAGTCAGAGCCATCTTGGAGAAGCACTATATGGACGATTATCTGGACTCCAGCGACACCATCCAAGAGGCCAGCAGCCTAATTAGTGATGTGACAGAAGTACATCGTCTTGGTGGGTTCCAGATAGGCAAATGGGTTACCAACTCGCCCGAGCTTCTTTCTAGAGCAAAAGTTGAGGGTCTATGCTCGAGTGGGTCTGTGTTGAAGGTTGTACTCCAGGGCAAAGCGCCTAGCAGAGAGTCAGCTTAGCAGTCCCACTCTTTCAGCCCAGATGGACAAAACACAAGTAACGGTCATGTGAAAGTAGTTCTCCAGGGTTTAGGCCTACCCGAGAGCTAGTACATTGCTTGTTGTCCCAAATGAAAATATAGCGGACTGGTCTTCATTGAGACAGAACGCGTTCTGGGTTTTCTGATGTCTTCACTTTTAGGGTTTGCGGCTGGTGATTGTTGGAGAAAGGGTGCCGACCAAGAGGGAGATACTCGGCTCGTGATGCTGATTTTGACCCGCTGGGTTTCATCAACCACTTCACGGTGAAAGCTCGTATCCTGCTGCAGCACCTGTGGAGAATCAAGATAGGATGGGATGACGAGCTACCAACGGCTTACTTCAAAACTTGGAGGAAATGGATAGCAGCCTTACCTGATATTTCCAGGGTCCGCATACCAAGATGCTACTCTGTGGATGCGAGTTCCAGCCCTGACGTTCAGCTCCATATTTTTGCTGATGCGAGTGAAGCTGCATATTGTGCCGTTGCCTATCTGAGGGTCCTGAGGAATGACGGAGTCGTTGATGTCAACCTTGTGATGTCCAAGGCGAGGGTCAGCCCGATTAAGCCAACATCTATTCCTAGGCTGGAGCTCCAAGCTGCCCTCATAGCAACCCGTTTGGGTAAATTCATCCTGGACCAACTGGACATCCCCGTACATGCTACGTACCTCTGGACTGATAGCCGCACTGTCCTGATGTGGATCGCTCGGAAGCTCGACGCTATCAGCAGTTTGTTGCCAACAGAGTTGGCGAAATCCAGGAGAGCAGCAGCGTTTCTCATGGAGATGGGTGCCCACAAGCTCAATGTTGCTGATGACGCCACTCGAGAAGGACGGACTGACTTGTGCCCAGAATCCAGATGGTGGAGTGGACCAAAATTCTTGAAGGACGACCCCAATGACTGGCCTGTGGAAATTCTGGAACCACAGGAAGCAGAAGATGACACGAAGGAGCTCAAACGGGAGTTTGTCGGGGCTACGTTTGAGCCACCAGAACTACCACTACCCGATGTCCATCGATTCTCCAATTTCAACCGCTTGGTTAGAGCTACTGCCTGGATTCTCCGCTTTGTTGACTGCCTGAAGGAAAAAGGTAAACAGAAGTCAGCTGACATCCCGATGCAGACTTTGCGAGCAGAAAATCTACTGTTTCGCGATTGCCAATGGCAAACTTACCCATCTGAGATGGCTGCCTTATCCAATGGAGAAAATGTGAAGAGATCCAGCTCACTTTTTGGACTCTCACCCTGCCTGGATCACAATGGTGTTATGCGGATGGACTCCAGACTTGTTCGAGGTGACAGGAAAACTTGAGACAGCCATTATCCTGAGCCAACATCACCATTTGACGAAGATCCTGATTGCTCACTACCACCGCCAGCTGCTCCACATGGGTCAAGATCTCATCATAAATGAGATTCGCCAGCGTTTCTGGATCCCACCTTCGCTCAGCGTGAGGAAAGTCATCCGGGATTGTGGAGTTTGCAAGCTGAGGAAGGTGAAAGCCAGCACTCCAAAGATGGGAGCCTTGCCGGAATTCCGGATCACTCAGCAGCCACGCGCATTCACCATGTTGGAATGGACTACTTCGGACCGATGGAGGTGACAATTGGGAGACGCCACGAGAAACGCTATGGTGTTCTCTTCACCTGCCTGACGACCCGAGCTATACACTTGGAAATAGCTCATTCCCTTACAACGGACAGTTGTATCCTGGCCATCAGAAGGATGATTGGACGCCGAGGTCAGCCCACAGAGATCCATTCTGACAATGGGACCAATTTGAGAGGAGCTGACAAGGAGTTACGCCAGGCACTCGACGCTCTTGACCAGACCCACATGGAGGCTACCCTTGAGACGAGAGGGATTCGGTGGCATTTTATACCACCATCGTCCCCATATGGGGGGAAGCTGGGAAAGACTCGTTCGTTCGTGAAGGATGCCCTGAAGGAGACCATTCTGAAGTCTCGTGCCCCAAAGGAGGAAGTTCTGCAAACTGTATTTGCTGAGGCAGAAGCCATCGTCAACTCGAGACCGTTGACTGACATCCCTGTGGATCCTGACTCACCTGAGGCTCTAACCCAATGCACTTCTGATTGGGACGTCAAGTGCATTGCAACCTCCTGGAGACTTTGATGACCATGATGTGGACTTGACCAAGAGATGGAGATCTTCCCAGAGGCTAGCTGACATGTTTTGGAATCGCTGGGTCCGTGAATATCTACCCACATTGCAGAGAAGGACGAAGTGGCATGGAGCAGTACCCCCTGTGGAAGTTGGAGACATGGTCGTGATTCTGGATGAGAGCTTGAAGCGCAATACTTGGCCATTGGGTGTTGTTGTTGCTGTATTCCCTGGAAAGGATGGACAAGTTCGAGTTGCGGAAGTCCGCACATCGCATGGAGTTTACCGGAGACCTGTTGTCAAGCTGGGGAAACTGGACATCAAGACCGCAGAAAAGAAGTAGGAATTGTCTTCCACAATTGGAGGGAAGAATGTTGCTGCGGAATCTTTTTAGGTTAATTATATTCATTTGACCGTACGTTTGTCTGCGCTTGGTCAGCGTTATGTAGATTAGCTTGATTGGAGTTGAAAAGAAAACTCATGTTCACTTTCTATTGTTCCAACTTTTACACTATTTCTTGTATTTACGAGACTGATAAGGAAACGTGTTCCTAATCCGTCTTTTGTTAGTTTGTAAGATTAACATTTTTGCATGAACTTTGACATATTATAATGTAAAATTGTTCTTCTTTTGTTCTCTGTAGTATAAAAAGGGACCCAACTCTGTATTGGGTATTCACTTTCGCTTTGCTCGTTGAGACGATATGAGCTCGAAAGAAGAGTCAATTTACTGGTTGTTATTTTGCTGAAAGTATTGCAATAAACACAGTAAAAATTGGAAACTTTGTTGTTTGTTTCTTTTATTTTGTTCCTAGGAACTTTGTTCGTTTTTGTTCATTCCCAAAGGGAAAATAGACTTTCACTTCCGGAAAGTTCCCATTTCGTTCCTGCTTTGATTTAGAATCATTTCTGAAGGGAACATTAGTCGATTCCGAGCATTTGCATTGTGCTCAAGTTCCCATTCAGATTCCTCCTGCCGGAGGTGGTCCTTCTTTTTGAACTTTTGAACCACTGTAGATTGTTGCCGATAGAGTTTTGCTCGAAGTCTAATTTTGCGTCTACACTATTATTTCCTTAAAAAATCATAATGTACAGCTCAAATAAAATAATATGTAAATAGTTTATCGTCGCTATGATTCTGGATAAAATTCAACAAATTCTGAGCACATCGGGGCAGTGGCACTACCAAGATCAATACGAATGTGACTCAACAGGAGAAAATCCTGTTAAAACCAACAACTTTTTCCTGCAATATTTAGAGGCTTTAATAAATTACCTGAAAATATTGATAAGCGGTGCCGTGTTCACATAATTTCTCAGGATGTGAACTACTATGTCGGAAGTTTTCATTCAGAATCTTGACTTTACTTTAACTACCAACAAAGATGCATATAAGAAACCCGTACAGATTTTGTTAGAAACATGCGTATGTAGACATCCTCGCAACTTTATCAGAAATTTGCGTCTAAAATTAGACCTCATCGCTATTTGTATGATTTGTTTAAAATCCCTTATTCAAGCAAATAGTTGAACATACTCTTAAAATGTCATATGAGTCATTCTGAGGAAGATGCTTATATTCATATACTCCATTTAAATTACTGTTGGGATACCGCTACATGCAAATATCCATAGGGTCTTCCGAATCACGTAAATTTAAAACATTGTAAAATGATATACATCATTGCATCGAATGAGCATGTTAGCCTCGGGTTCCGTCTACAGACACTGGTGAGTTTAAAATCTTTGTCGGAAGAACAAACTTCAACAGTAGTTAACGTCAAATAATTCAGTAAAAAGTCAAGTATAAATCAAAAAAATGAAAATAAAGGCTCAATAATTAGCAAAACGTCTGTGAGGTAGAGCTTACAAACTCAGGTGATAAAACTTTTTTTATCCCAGAACTCAAAGGTGCAACACTTAGGTAATCCATTATTACCTGATATGCTCGCGTGTGCAATAACCCCCAGCTGGAGAAAATTCGGTGAATAGAAAACAGTTCGTTGTCTTGTGAAATGAGTTAAATGTCGAATGGGAATTCGGAAAAACCTGTACATCTCACATTTATCAAAAAGAATATATTCACGTTCACATAATCGGAATCGCTAAAAATAAACGACTGTTCAAAGTACCATGAGTAGCCCAAACTATACCCACTAGACAAAAACGCAAGTAAAGAAGATCACAAAAATCAATGTCAACATTAATAGTTCAGTAAAGAAATGTTGTACAGCGCTGCATACATCATGGAAAATATTTGTAAAAAATTATGAGAATCCTTTTACGAACAGTTAAAAACCATGCAGTATAATATTGCAAAAAAATATTTAAAAATATACCCGTGATATTTTTATTCTACGTAAATGCTAACAAAAATTAAATGAAATTATTTTTTGGCTTTGGAAAAGATTGTTGTTTCCTACATTTTAGCGCTATTTAATAATAGGAGACTTTCTAATAAAAAGATTCATGTTTCTGACATTTTCATCGCAATTCTCTCATACGTAGGTTTCTTACAAAAAATAGCGAGGATTTATAATATGCATCTGCATAGTTATATTATTATATTCCGTCATGGTATAAATGTACTTGACTCAGGCGTGCGCTTGGGTACTGATTTGAACATGATGTACGATGACTATTGTGTCTATGCTAAAAATGCCTAAATTGCTTCTGAAATTTGCTAAGGAAACAAGAAAATCTCGTCTCCGCAGAGTACGATGCCGACCGAGAGGGAAAATTCAACCTCAACAGCTCATTCATATTAGGATGAGTATCCCTGCTGTCTCCGTTGTTTACCAGAATGGCGAGACAGTAGACTGGTGTACATTTTGTATTTTTGTCTTGTTGAGTTGAATTCCGTTTTTGCTCTCCAGTGTTTCCTCCATTTTTTTTTGCTCTCCAGTGTTTCCTCCATTTTTTTTGCTCTCCAGTGTTTCCTCCATTTTTTTTGCTCTCCAGTGTTTCTCGGTTTCTTTGACCCCATCTGAAATGAATTCCTCCACGAAAAGGATGAAAACAGAGCCCTCTCCAACTGCCGAACTGAATTTGGAGCCGACAGGGACAGCTAATCTCTACAAGTTGATTCCTGGAGCACGGTGGTCACATCTTTTTGGTTCCCGTCGCATCTACCCTATTTCTCCCTTCATCGGATGGAGTTATATGAAGGAAGCTTCCAGGTTGACAGAAGCAAGGAAGTCTCTCACTTTTTTCGCCCATCCCAAGAGAATCCAGGTGTTGGAGCGACTCCAATATTCCTGCTACTGGGTAAGAATAATTGTGATTTTATTTTATTAGCCCTTATTATTATTTTATTTATTAAATTTGAAGCCCTTCTCTTTTCTGTAGAGAAAGTCCTTGTTTCTACCCACGAATATTCCTATGATCACGTGTTTGCTTCCGATTCCAAGAATTTCCTCCGGTTTGCCTTTTACTTACCTTCTGACAAGGCGCATCCAAATTCAGAGCCCAATCCAGAGCCGGTTCCAGTCAACTCCATCATCAGTTTAGAACTGGTGACTGGATCTGGAAACAAATGTGACATCGAATTGAAAAGTAAGTAAATGGTGTCCTGGCTTTGTAATTTGTACTTGGTAGGTTTAAATAACATTCATTTTGTTTGTTTGACAGTCTCTCCAGTTTTTCTTCAGTACATGGAACAACGTTCGCGAACGGAAAGATTTTCCACGGACTTGTTGACAAGGACCATCCTCAATGGAGTCGGGTGTTAAGCGAGTCTTGATCTGCAAGAGTGATGATGGAAGGCTGCCCACCATCCAAATCAAAGGGTTGAAGGCCACTCCAATCATCCCCAAGGGATTTGAGGTCACTCCGCAAACGGTGCTCACTCCGTTCTCGCTTCTTGATAAGGAAAACAAGCGGTATTCGTGTCACAAGGAAATATTGGAAGGTGAGCCAGGTTGTAAATGTAATTACACCAGGAGCACATGGATATTGATGTGATTTGCCCATTTATTTTCAGACAACTGGCCTTTTCTCCGCATGAAACTGGAGGAGAATCCAATCCTGACGGAGATGAAGACTGAAGGAGGCTCCGCAACTGTGGACGTCGTTCTTCACCATTTCTACTACCCCCAAAAACCCGTTCCTCCGATCAACTCATTCGGAATGGCATTGGAACTTCTCAAGGTGGCTCATCAACTTCAAATCCCGAAGTTGTTAGCCCTCGCGGTTGACACCCTCATCGAGAAAATGGATCGATGGGGGTGTAGAGTTGGTGGGTCCTGAATGTTTCCCAGTTTTACTGCATACTTAGTAATATGTAACAGTACCTTGAAAAACAAACTTGAAAAAGATAGTTTTTCCCTAAACTTTCATAGAAAATACGATCCCCCAATTTCGAACAGACTCTATTCAATTATAGAGTTTCAAAAGTCGGCATATTATAAAATTCTCAAGTTTGTGGAAAACTCATAAATTTCAACTAACAACCAAAATTATGTTTATTCACCACTAAACCACAACCCATTTAACAATTTTCATTGACAAAAGTGATCAAAATAAATTTTTTCTGCAGAACAGGAAAATTGCTGAGTTTTTATTGAATGTTCCTTAGAGTCCTTACAAGCAGTTTTGGCCGGCCTAACCTAATTTTATTGCAATGTGTACCCTCTCTGTACCCTCTCTGTATGTTATTTGTACCCTCTCTGTATGTTAATTTTACCCTCTCTGTATGTTATTTGTACCCTCTCTGTATGTTATTTTTACCCTCTCTGTATGTTATTTTTACCCTCTCTGTATGTTATTTTTACCCTCTCTGTATGTTATTTTTACCCTCTCTGTATGTTATTTTTACCCTCTCTATTTTTTACCCTCTCTGTATTCTATTTTTACCCCTCTCTCTGTATTCTATTTTACCCCTCCCTCTCTGTATTCTATTTTTCTCTCTCTGTTACCCTCTCTGTATTCTATTTTTTACCCTCTCTGTACCCTCTCTGTATTCTACCTCTCTGTATTCTATTTTTACCCTCTCTGTACCCTCTCTGTATTCTATTTTTACCCTCTCTGTACCCTCTCTGTATTCTATTTTTACCCTCTCTGTATTCTATTTTACCCTCTCTGTACCCTCTCTGTATTCTATTTTTACCCTCTCTGTATTCTTTTTACTGTACCTCTCTGTATTCTATTTTTACCCTCTCTGTATTCTATTTTTACCCTCTCTGTATTCTATTTTTACCCTCTCTGTACCCTCTCTGTATTCTATTTTTACCCTCTCTGTACCCTCTCTGTATTCTATTTTTACCCTCTCTGTACCCTCTCTGTATTCTATTTTTACCCTCTCTGTATTCTGTATTCTATTTTTAGTACCCTCTCTGTATTTCTATTTTTCTCTGTACCCTCTTCTGTATTCTATTTTTACCCTCTCTTGTATTCTATTTTTACCCTTCGTACCTCTTGTATTCTATTTTACCTCTCTCTGTACCTCTCTGTATTGTATTTTTACCCTCTCTGTACCCTCTCTGTATTCTATTTTACCCTTCTGCTGTAATTTTTACCCTCTCTGTATTCTATTTTTACCCTCTCTGTACCTCTCTGTAACCCTCTCTGTACCCTCTCTGTATTCTATTTTTACCTTCTGTACCTCTCTGTATTCTATTTTACCCTCTCTTTCTCTGTTTCTATTTTTACCCTCCTCTGCTCTCTGTATTCTATTTTTACCCCTCTCTAGTACTCTCTGTTTCTATTTTTACCCTCTCTGTACTCCCTGTATTCTATTTTTACCCTCTTTCTGTCTGTATTCTATTTTTACCCTCTCTGTACCCTCTCTGTTCCTCTTTACCTCTCTCTGTACCCTCTCTGTATTCTATTTTTAACCCTCTCTGTACCCTTCTCTGTATTTCTATTTTTTACTCCTGTCTCCTGTTTTTACCCTCTCTGTATTCTATGTTTACCCTCTCTGTACCCTCTCTGTATTCTATTTTTACCCTCTCTGTACCCTCTATGTATTCTATTTTTACCCTCTCTGTACCCTCTCTGTATTCTATTTTTACCCTCTCTGTACCCTCTCTGTATTCTATACTCTGTACTGTGTACCCTCTCTGTATTCTATTTTACCCTCTCTGTACCCTCTCTGTATTCTATTTTTTACCTCTTCTGTACCTCTCTGTATTTATTTTTCCTCCTCTACCCTCTGTATTCTATTTTTACCATCTGTACCTCCCTGTATTCTATTTTTACCTTCTCTGTACCTCCTCTGTATTCTATTTTTACCCTCATCTGTACCCTCTCTGTATACTATTTTTACCCTCTCTGGTATTCTAATTTTTACCCTCTCTGTACCCCCTTCTGTATCATTTTTACCCTCTCTGTACCCTCTTGTATTCTATTTTTACCCTCTCCTTGATATCTATTTTTACCTCTCTGTACGGGGCGGTCCGTCTGTATTCTATTTTTAACCCCTCTCTGTACCCTCTCTGTAATTGCTTATTTGTTTCCCTCCTCTGTCACCTGCTCTGTATTCTATTTTTCCTCTCTGTACCCTCCCTGTATTCTATTTTACCTTCTTGTACCCTCTTCTGTTATTCATATTTTACCCTCTCTGTACCCTCTCTGTATTCTATTTTTTAACCCCTCTTTGTACCCTCTCCTGTATTCTAATTTTTACCTCTTTGTATCTATTTTACCTCTCTGTACTCTCTGTATTACATTTATTTATCCCTCTCTTAGTTTTTATTTTTACCTCCCTGTATGTCTGATTGTTACCCTCTCTGTATTTTAATTTTTATCTTTCTGTATTCTATTTTTTACCTCTCTGTATTTATTTTACCTCTGTGTATTCTATTTTTACCCTTTGTATTCTATTTTTTTTTTTTATCTTTGCCCTTTTTGTATTCTATTTTTACCCTCTTTTGTATCTCTATTATTATCAACCGAAAACAACATAAATTATTTATGATCCCACCACAATCCCGATATTCATTGCTTAGTTATTGTGAACCTAAAATTGCAAATCATTGCATAAGCATTAGCTGTCAGCCACTCTAAAACAGTCCATAGTCATCGAAAAAAACATCGGCTCATTTTATAACATTTTAAAAAATCTCCACAACTGTTGGATCTGTCCGTAATCTGTCAAGTACGCTTGTAGCCTTTGCTTTCCTCTGTTTTCCAGTAGCATAGCAACTTTAACAATGTTTTCCTCCTCACGCCAGAAAAAACCAGTTGGATTTCAACCTTAACCTGGGTTAGATAAAGAATTTGTTGTTTTGTATTCAGGAACCATTCGAATGAACAATGTTAACCGCAGTATCTTAATGCTTCAAAATTTATTAAACTCTTTAAGGGAACTCCCATTATTGTAAATCATGTTAAGGGTCTTTTAAACATAGTTACCTTTTGATCGGAATGATTGATTATAGCATTATACTAGAAGACGTATCGATATTATTTTTTAATTCATAATTTTTTATGGTTTGGTTACGTCTTGGTTATGTTACCATAACCTAAGAGGATAACCAACCAATGTCAAACCAAGACACAATTTTTTTTAAAAAAAATTACAAAAAGTTTGCGGAAAATCAAAAATTTTCCTAAAATTAGTATTTTTTAGACCTAGAAATGTTCTGAAAAGTCGAGATCCTGTAATAAAAAATTTGGTCAGCCAACGAAAAAACGAAAAATTTAAAGGGAAAATTTTGGTTTTTGAAAAAAGTAGTGCAAACATAGAGGACAATCTTAAAACGTCCAGAAATGCAATAAAAAAAATTGGTCCCATTGACCCAAAAAAACAAATTTTTAGTGGCCACTGATAATTCTGCATCCAACCAGAAATTTAAATGTTTGTTTACGGGATAAAGCTAAATTTTTCCTTAAAACATTAATAATGTACAGCTCAAGTAAAAAATGTGTAAAATATTTTATCGTCCGCTATGATTCTGGAATAAATTTTCAACAAATTCTGAGCAACATCGGGGCAAGTGGCACCTAACCAAGATCCAATACGAATGCGACTCAACAGGAGAAAATCCTGTTAAAACCAACAACTTTTTCCTGCGATATTTTAGAGGTTTTAATAAATTATTTGAAAATATTGATAAGCGATGCCGTGTTCACATTATTCTCAGGATCGGTGGACTACTACTCGGAAGTTTTCAGAATCTTGACATTACTTTAACCACCACAAAAGCTGGGCAGGGAAAATATTCCGAGTTATACTAAAGCACTTTTATCATAATATTTTTATTACAATAATTCCGGTCAATCACTAATCTCCGTATTATATTATTGTATGGGCATGCATATAAGAAACCCGCGCCAGATTTGCTAGAAACATGTATATGTTAAAAACTAGCAACTTTATCAGAAATTTACGTCTAAAATCGAGATTTCATCGTTATTTGTAGGATTTGTTTTAAAATCCCGGTTTAAGCAAACAGTTGGACATACTCTAAAATGTCAATGATGAGCTCTTTGAGGAAGATACTTATATTCATGATACTCATTTAAGATAACTGTTGTTATACGCTACATGCAAATATCCATAGGGTCTCCGAATCACGTAAATTTAAAACATTGTAAAATGATATACATCATTGCATCGAATGAGCATGTTAGCCTCGGGTTCCGTCTACAGACAGCCGTGAGTTTTTAAAATCTTTGTCGGAAGAACAAACTCCAACAGTAGTTAACTCAAATAATTCAGTAAAAAGTCAAGTATGAATCAAAAATGAAATAAAGGCTCAACCTAATTAAGCAAAACGTCTGTGAGGTAGAGCTTACAAACTCAGGTGATAAAACTTTTTTATCCAGAACTCAAAGTGCAACACTAGGTTAATCCATATTACCTTGTATGCGTCGCATAGTGCAATAACCCCCAGCTGAGAAAATTCAGTGAATAGAAAACAGTTCGTTGTCTTGTGACGATGAAATGTCGAATGGGAATTCCGAAAAACCTGTCATCTCGCAATTATCAAAATGACATATATTTGCGTTCAACCATAATCAGAATTCCGCATAAATAAACGACTGTTCAAAGTTACTATGAGTAGCCCAAACTATACACGTAGACAAAAACGCAAGTAAAAAGACACAAAACTCAAAAATGTCAATTAATAGTTCAATAAAAAAGAAATGTTGACCAGCGCTGCATACATCATGGAAAATATTTGTAAAAAATATAGGGCATCCCTTTTTACGAACATAAAAACACGCAGTATAATAATTGCAAAAAATATTAAAAAATATGCCCGTGATATTTTTAATTCTAACCGAAAACGTAACCCAAAAATTAATGGAAATTATTTTTGGCCCTTTTTGAAAAAGATTGGTGTTTTCCTAACATTTTAGCGCTATTTTAGGCATACGAGCAACTTTCTAATAAAAAGAATGGAGACGCAGGCCCGCGCAAGACTTTCTAATAAAAAGATTCATGTTTCTGAACAAATTTCATCCGCAATTCTTCCATACGCAGGGTTTGCTTACAAATACAATTAAGTGACGATTTCTCAATATGCATCTGCATAGTTATATTGTCCCTTATCTGTATCCTACCCGCTCATGCATGTATAATGTATTGATCAGGCGTGAGCTTGGGTACTGATTTGGCATGATATAAGATGTCTATATAATGTGCCTAACTGCTCGCTAAACTTTGTGCTTTAGGAACAAGAAAATCTCCCCCGTCTCCGCAGAGCTCGTTAGGCCCGAGGAGGGAAAAATTCAAGCCTCCAACATCCTCATTCATATTGGGATGAGCTCCCTGCTGTCTCCGACTGTTTACCAGAATGCGAGACCCAGTAGACTGGTGTACATTTGTATTTTTGTCTTGTTTGACTTGAATTCCGTTTTTCCTCGCGTTTTTTTATTTGCTCTCCAGTGTTTCAAATCCGTTTTTGCTCCTCGCAGTGTTGCCCGTTTTTTTTTATCCTCCAGTGTTTCCTCCGTTTTTTTGCTCTCCCAGTGTCCTTCTCCGTTTCTTTTGCTCTCCAGTGTTTGCCCGTTTTTTTTGCTCTCAGTGTTTCCTCGTTTTTTGACCCCCTCTAATGAGTCCTCCACGAAAAGATAAAAATGGAGCCCAGCCTAACTGCCGAACGGAGTTTAGAGCCTACTGGGACTGTTCAGCTCTACAAGTTGGTGCCTGGAGCAGGCTGGCTTTTTGATTCTCCTCGGATCTACCCTATTTCTACCCTCATCGGATGGAGTTTAAGAGGAGCTCTTCCAGGTTGACAGAAGCAAGGAAGTCTGCCACGTCTTTCGCGCCCATCCGAAGAGAATCCAGGTGTTGGAGGGATGTCCCGAGCTTCTATTCGGTTACTGGGTAAGAATAACTCACATTCTATTAATTAGTGGAGCATCTAGCATATTTTGAAGCCTTCTCTTTTTCCTGTAGAGAAATTCTTGTTTTACCCACGAATATTCCTGTGATCCACGTGTTTGCTCCCTATTCCAAGAATTTCCTCCGGTTTGCCTTTTACTTACCTTATGACGAGGCGCATCCAGATCCAGAGTCCAATCCAGAGCCAGTTCCAGTCAATTCCGTCATCAGTTTGGACTGGTGACTGGATCTGGATACAAA
>LJIJ01005001.1:0-12989 GCA_001718145.1 Orchesella cincta
ATCTCGTTCGTATGCCTCTCACAAACGTAACGTATATATACAACAGTCTAAAAATATAATTCGCTAAAGTAATCTCTTGACTGCAAGAACAACAACTTTGCTGCAACATTAGTGAGGAAATCTGACGATAAAAATCATTCATGTTATGTACATTTTCATGGGCACTTGCTCCCTTTGTTTAGTCTATTTTTTCCAACAACTTATGCTTGCTGTAGAATACTAATTCCAAATTTAGGCTGTTTTCATTTTTGCATGTAAAAAGCTAACAAATACTAGAAGAAATTTTGCAAGAAATTTTTAGAAATGAAACATATTTGTTGCAATTTATACCAGGATATTTATAACATCCCTCCCATTGTTAGCCAACAATATGCTTCCTTGCTACGCTGAAAGTTGCCCTTAAATTCAGGATATTTTGCAAAGGATTAAAACTGGATGGTTTTGTAAGGACTCTGATGACAGCATAACGAAGCTCCCATCATGTGCTGCAAGTGCTACCGGTTAAAACATTTTTTTTTTTAAATTGCCTTCACACATAATTTGAGCAATTTGCATGCAACATTGTCAGGTATGCCATGAAGAGAGGTAAATATATATAAGCCACACAAATCTCAATGAAATATGAGCCCATTACTTTAATAGGAATGTCATCTGTTGAACAGGAAAAAACCTGTGTAATTATAACTGCCAAGTGTACATACCATTTTATAGGATGGGCTTTATACTTTATGAGCAAAAAAGTAACTAATGTTGTTTTGTATATTTGTAATGAAAAATTAAAAAATGATAGGTTTCCACATGGTTAATTTGTATTTTAGACAAGAAAACCACTTTAAAATTGCTACTGGATTTGCGCTTTTTTGAGCATTAGCTCAACTTTGCATAATATGCTTTGGGAGACCATTTTCTTGGTATGGGTTCCATTTTGAAAAAAAACTTATGTCTTTTGAGAAGAATTGCCGACTTCACTGTAAAATATTGTTGAAACAAGGGCCCTCACAGGAAAACAACACATTGAGTCATGTTACACGTGGGCCCTTCATCTCCTTCTTTCTGTCCTCTTTCCCTTTCTTGAGCTCTCCGCGTGCTAAGAATAACGAAGAGAAAACCCACAGTGAATTCAAGTAGCCATCTCATCTTGAATTCAGATCTTGAAGTTGACTCGTTCCTTTTAGTGTATGCACGATGTAATAATAATAATAATCATGATGATGATGATGATTCCACTCAGATTGATATCCTTACGAAGAAAAATACACGTACAATTCTTTCTTAACTGCTCAACTCAAAGAAAAAAATGCAATAAGATCTGGAGGATGAACAAGGCCAAGCCAGAGTTCCCTATTCCTATTAGCCATCAAGATCAAATAGTTTTGGGGCCGATAGGAAAAGAGAATCTTATTTTTTCCAAGAAGTGAAAAACTCTTTTGATTATATGGAGCTCCGTGTGTCTTTGTACATTTCAAAGTAATAATACCCCAAAGAAAAACTAGAGTTTTATTTTACTCTATCATAAAAACGAATCGAATGGAAATTGTTCTTATTTTTCTTGTTGCGTGTCATTTCTTTCCAGAACTTCCTTCCATTCCACCCGGTTCCTGGCTTCCTATATGATTTTTTCCCTTCCAGATCCGCAACTCTCTTGGCAATACGTTGCTACTTTGCATAATATGGAGTTCAATGATTGAACTGCGATATTGTCGTTTGATGTGGATATATTAAAGAAGGACATGAATGTGAAATGTATAAAAATTATCCCTCTCAGCGGAGTTCAAGAAGAGGGACATGTGTGAATTTTTGCTGTATTCTACTATCTATTACACAACCTTTGTGTCTTTGAGGACGATTTTGGAATTCAAAACAGAGTTGAAACGAATATATGTACACATTCCTCCTGTTTCAAGGAAAACGATAGAGAGTTGGGATGAGAATCTTCATTGCTTTTGATAGAGATTTTATGTACCTAATTCTTTCAATGATGATTGCATGTATATATTATTACGTACATGATTTTTTTTGTACTTTTTGATCTCTCGAGATCAGAGAAGGGAGAGAAGGAAAGACAATTGATATTATTATATGTTTCATTGCTACTTGAAATGATAGAGGAGAGGACACAAGGAAAGTATTACGAGATGCAAATAAGGGGCATGTAGACGAGAGAAATAATATGCTCCTGTCTTGCCTTTTGTCTCTCTTGTAAAAATTGATGCCATTGACGAGCCACGTTTCGACGTTATGTTAGTAATTTACGCGTTTGTAGACTTGTTAAGTATACCACTAGCAATTTTATTTAACATGATTCTGACAACCTATGTAATTCCAAATTCATTTAAGACAGCAAATTGTACCCCACTTTACAAGGGAAAAGGGAAATTCACGGACTCTCGCTCATACAGAGCAATCTATGGTTTATCTTTTCTCACAAAAGTGTTCGAGGTTATTTTGTATAGTCGACTTTTGGAAATGGTAAATGAAAACATGTCAAGCATGCAGCATGGCTTCCGACCCGGAAAATCATGTGAAACTGCTGCAGCTTACTTTACTAAAAATATGTATGATTTAATTGATAAAACTAATGGTAAAGCCATTGCGGTATTTGTTGATTTCTCTAAGGCATTCGACACTGTTGATCATGTATTATTACTTAAAAAATTAATGCAAAAATTTGAAAACAAAATTGAACCATATATGGTATATGTACTCCAGAATTATTTTGTAAATCGTCGCTTCAAGATAGAAAATGGAGATTTTGTGTCAGATTTTTATGAATGTCTAGCTGGGACTCCTGCTGGCAGTTGTCTCGGTCCCCTTATTTTCTCTCTTTTTATAAACGACATCTGCGAAGCGTTATCACTACCGTTTGTTCTCTACGCTGACGACCTGGTGTTTTTTGTAGACGCGTTAGATATCGACTCAGGTTTAAGTAGGATTAATGAATGTTATAAAATGTTATGTGACTGGTGCATAGAGAATAACATTGTTATCAACGAAAGTAAAACAAAGGCAATGTATTACTATAAGTCACACAATCCTGAGTCGAAGGACTTATTAGGTAATGAATTAGAACTGAACGGCACAAAAATAGAAGTTGTCGACAAATTCAAATATTTAGGCGTAATTGTAGACTCCACGCTAACATTTTCAGAACATTTTAAACACGTTGAAGGAAAGATGAATTGTGCTCTCAGTAAAATGTATAGTTGCAAGCGGTATTTCACACCGAACATTGTTAAGACGTTTATCTCTTGTTACGTTCAGAGTATCCCTGATTATTGTATTAGCATTTGGAGCGTTCAAGAGCCAATTCAACTAGAAAAGTTACAGGCAAAAATTAACAGATTCTTGTTAACTTATTTTACTAAATCACGAACCTCCCGTAAGAAAAAGGATGTCAATGCTGACAAAACCCTCAAGGATATTTTTTTGAATTTGAATCTTTTAACTATTATGGAGCGCAGAAAGCTAGCACTTGTAAAATTTGTAGTTAAAGTACTCGCTAAACCGATTTATGAGGATGAGTGGTTCGTCAAATCAAAGTCTAGATCCTATCAAGATAATCTCATAGGTAGGCTTGTTGTCCCTCGAGTTAAATCTAAATGCTGTCAAAACTCCGTGAAATGGGCAGCAATTGCTAATTGGAACTTCTTCGTCCAAAAGATGAAACCTGATGAAGGAGTAATCTATGGTACATTTGTGCGTTTGTGTAGTGAACATATAATTTCAATGCGAAATGGCAACTTTGTAACCTAGATTATGTAATTTAGTTGTTATTATTCATTAACTTTTTGACTCGGTATTCCATATGATTGAATTTGTTTTTTTTAAATATTCTTACACACGATAACATGATATCGGTGCAATAGTGTTATGATGGGGAGATCAATTGCTGTAATGGTGACTGACATCAGTTAACACTTAAATAAAGACTCTATTCTATTCTATTCTATTCTACTTGTTCAACTCTTCATCGTTACGGATGGCGAGTTGGAGATGACGAGGAATGATACGGTCTTCTTGTTGTCACGAGCAGCGTTACCGGCCAACTCGAGAACTTCAGCGGCCAAGTACTCCATAACGGCAGCGAGGTAGACTGGAGCACCAGCTCCAACTCGCTCAGCGTAATTTCCCTTTCTGAGGAGACGATGGATACGACCCACGGGAACTGGAGTCCTGCACGGCTGGAACGGGACTTTGCTTTCCTTGACTTTTCCTCCTTTACCACGGCCAGACATGATGAGAGTAGGGTTTGAGTAGAGTTTGTAGAAACGAGAGAATGTTCACACTTTGGTGTGTTGAGCTTGAATGATACCAAGTGCATTGGCGAGCTTGTTTATATACGTCAAGGATGGGTTGGAACTTGAGTTGAGATCATTTCAGCAGCTACACAAACCATAAATGGTAAAAGTAAGTCGCATACACAAGCAACAATGAATGAGCGGGCTCATGCATTCATATCTGATGTTGGGTATAGAAAGATCCCAATCCCAAGCACATCCCAAATGTAACGCGTGCTAGAACAGGCTTAGTATAACAAGCTCTTCCCTTCACACGTTTCACGCTTCTATAGCTAACTTCACGAGTTATATGTATGAAAGGGGTCTTGCTTGCTTTTACATACACATTATCTTTATAGAGCAAACAAGGTATAGGAAAGTGAGTTGAGTCTCAACTCGGAACATCCATATAAATACCACATCGTTTACCCATCATCCTCATTCAATTTTCAATCTCTCTTGCATCCACAACTGATATTTTATTATCAACCTACAACCCAATCCATCTACGAAATGGCTCGTACCAAGCAAACTGCGCGTAAATCTACTGGAGGTAAAGCTCCACGTAAACAACTGGCTACCAAGGCTGCTCGTAAGAGTGCCCAGCCACACCGGAGTCAAAAGCCCCCCTCGTTACCGTCCCGGTACCCGTTGCCTCCGAGAAATCCGTCGTTACCAGAAAGAGCACTGAGCCCTCATCCGCAAGCTCCCATTCCAACGTCTTGTTCGGTGAAATTGCTCAGATTTCAAGACCGATCTGCGTTTCCAGAGCTCAGCAGTTATGGCTCTCCAAGAAAGCTTCTAAGCTTACTTGGTCGCTCTTTTGAAGACACCAACTTGTGCGCTATTCACGCCAAGCGTGTCACCATCATGCCAAAAGACATCCAGTTAGCAACGACGTATCCGTGGAGAACGTGCTTAAATAAAATTTTGTATTTCACTCCATCTTCAAGCCATTCATGAACCCAACGGCCTTTCTAAAGGCCACCACAATTTCCAAAGAGCCCTAATGATCTTATTCATGTTTAAAGTTATTAATCAGTATAAAAATATGATGAACATAAATCCGATGATGTGGTTTAATGAATACTGGCATTTAATCACTGCATAATGGTATTTAGTTGACTTGTTCAGATTGGTGGAAAAGTGATGATTTTTTATGATGATAAAGATTTGTTTATTTATTTGTTTCGCATTGTGATCATCCAAACCATTCCAACGCAACCTTCAACTCACTCTTGGGCAAGCTAATGCATGATGAGACATATATGGAAGGATCCAGAACACAGATAATAATGTTATGAAGATCTTGCAAGTGGCAGAATACAAAAGAGAATCTGTGTCTCTTAAGTGAAACTCTGATAGACGGCAGGTCGAATTTGCCCAATCTTTCATCTGTTTTCTAACGAATAAATATATAAATAACCTTATTATAAAGTTTTATGAGTTGAAACATCATATTTCTCTCCTCGCAAATGTGCAACATTATGGGATGACAACCGGGAAATGTGATAATTGTTATCGAACTGTGACTTGTTGCCCAGAACGGAAATCTGAAAACAAGTGATCAAAGATGACATTGACAACAAGTACGGAAGGAAGATTGCTAGCTGGAGTGTTACTCCTTTGCTTTATTGGAAGCACCGAGAGTTATGATGGTAAGCTGGCAATTAATATGTATAAAAGCCACATAAATTTACATATCATTCCGTTTGATTATCAAATCTATAATAAAATTTGTCTTATCATGTAGCCTTGTGTGAATATCCTCTGATTGAAAACACAAATGCGGTCCTTTCAGCCACCAGTAAACTGCCTGGAAAAGGAGCGGACAGGCCCGGAGGATGAATTGTAAGATTTCCTAAATTCTTCTAGCCAAAAAATGCTTTGGGAAATGTCTGAAATTTTTTTGTTAGCTGGGAATGCGTGGACACCTGAAAATTCGGATATTGAGCAGTACCTTCAAATCGATTTGGGCTCTGTTAAAAACATTACGAAAATTGAAACCCTTGGAAATCCCCATTCTTTTGAGTTTCTCAAAGAGTATTCCATTTTGTATAGTTTCAATCAACTTGACTACTTATTCTACAAGGAAAATGATGAAAGTAACAAGGTATATTTCTTTTTGTTTGGTTTGCATAATAATAATAAAATTATACTAAAATGCAATATTTTCCACTCTTTTTCCTATTCCTAAAACGGGTAATACAAACCTTATTACAGCTACTCAAAGGGAACTCCAACGGGAACAGCAAACAGCAACACGTTCCCAACCCCGATAATTGCTCAGTACATAAGAATCAATCCAACCAGATGGAGAGATCGAATTTCCATGAGGGTTGAGTTATATGGATGTGACTATGGTATGATAAAAGCTTAGTAGGCCATAAAATTTAATTTTAGAATACAATAGACCATCTTTTATGTGAACCCTAGTGAGTGAAACTTTATCGTTCAATGGAAGCTCCATAGTTTACCGTAATCTTACGCAGTTTCCAATCAGATCGAGGCGAGATGTTATCAACTTTCGCTTCAGAACAGCTTACGCGGATGGTGTTCTCATTTATTCAAGAGGGAGCCAAAGCGACTACTTTGCATTGCAACTAGTGGATAATCGCTTGGTTTTGAACATCAATTTGGGTACTAGGCTGAAATTATTTCAATTATCTGCTTCCGGATTCAAAAATGATGAAAAGGATTATATTTTGAAATTTAAGGCTCAAATGTTATTGCTGGATCCCTTTTGGATGACAATTTCTGGCATGATGTGAGCATCAACCGATTTTTAGACCGAGTCAGCTTTACAGTAGATCGTGTTGAAGTAAAAGAGACAATTAAAGGAGATTTTCAGCGAATGGATCTGGATAAAATTGTACGCAAATGAAAAGCATATATAAGTTTACGCATATCTTTATGTATTTTATATATAATAGCTGTATATTGGAGCTGTTCCAAATCCAGATGAAGGATTAATTATCGCAAAGAATTTTAGCGGCTGTATAGAAAACTTTTACTGGAATGAAACGAATGTGATTTTCAACCTTAAATCTCCACCAACTAATGAAGAATGGAATAGATTCTACGAAAATCATACCATGTTTACCTGTCCAGAAAGTAATGTCGTCGCGGTCACATTCCTTCCTGGAACCGGAACTTATGTAGAGCTGAAGGGCTACGAGGTAATTCAATTGTTGAACGTTACGTTTGAGTTCAGAACGTACCAAGATTATGGTGTGATTTTGTATCATAAATTTACTTCTGTGGGATTTTTCAAGGTGAGAGATTTTTTTCTTGATTGATTTATGAAGTTGTGAACAAAATCCAGCTCTAATTCTTTCATGCATTGTAATCTTTTCAGATATATCTTGAAAAGTCAAAACTTCTTGTGGAAATGGTGACTGATACGTCGCCCAGGCTCATTCTCGACAGCTTTCCCACCCCGTTTAATGATGGTTTGTGGCATCGTGTAGGGTTCAAAATCAGTCTCAATCTCCTAACTTTCTCTGTGGATGGAAGGGAAGTAAAAACGACGAGAATGGTGCCTTACCGTGTTTTCACAGGAGGAGTATACTACTTTGGAGGTAGCAGCTCATAGAGATTTTATAGGTTGCTGAATCTCAAATATTACAGATTTTTACCCCTTTTTTTGGGAACATTGATAGGCCTACCACCGTCGATTGTTTTTGAGACAACTTCTTCATCCAATGTGAGTTCTGGATACGTTGGCTGTCTTCGGCAGATTTCCATTGATGGAAACTTGCGAAATCCAAATGACTGGAAAGATAATTACTGCTGCAAGGACACACTCCGTTTTGATAGTTGCCAGATGTTGGACCGTTGCAATCCAAACCCTTGTGAACATGGCTCAAAATGCAAGCAGACATTCACAGAGTTTGAGTGTGATTGTAGGGAAACTGGCTACACTGGAGCTACTTGCCACATGCCTCTCTACCCAATATCGTGTCAAGTATGAATGCTTCATACTTTTTTTAAAAATTAGCGGAAATTTCTTAATTATTTTTAATTTTTAGGCTTACAGAAACAATCATGAAACAAGTCAGAAAACTGAGGTTATTGTTGACGCCGATGGCTCTGGACCATTGAAACCTTTCCCAGTAACTTGTCAATATTACCGTGAAGGTAATACGCAAACCGTTATCCATCACATGAATGAAGATCCAACACCAGTGGATGGCTATGATGCTCCCGGGAGCTTTGTTCAAACAATTACATATGATGGGGATTTTCACCAAATTGAAGCCGTGATTAATCGAAGCGTGGAATGTAGGCAATTTATTAAATATGAGTGTAAAAACTCGAGGCTATTCAACACACCAGGTATGGATATAACTTGGGTTCTGTGTTCATCACTGGCAATTAATCTCATTTTGTTCCAGTTGCAAATCTAGATTTGTGGAGCCCAAATACGTGGTGGGTTTCCCGACAAAATCAACCAATGGACTACTGGTACATTTTTTCAGTACAAATTTAACAACCAATATTTGCATGTTATTGGAATATTTGCATATTCAGGGGTGGCAGCTTCTCTGGATCAATGAAATGTGGTTGTGGAACGTTGGGAACTTGCAAAATGCCAGACAAATGGTGTAACTGTGATAGCGGCCTTGAAACTTGGTTGAGCGATGAAGGCTACTTAACAGATTTGGCGTATTTGCCAGTTCGAGCACTAAGGATTGGTGACACTGGAACAGTGATTGATGAAAAAGAGGGGCGATATACCCTCGGTCTTCTTGTCTGTTCTGGAGACAGTAAGTTATCATGGATTTACGGATAATGAAGTTTTATGCTCGTGCTAAGAAAGATTGACTGCAATTGCAGACTTGTACGAAAATGTGGTCACATTCGACTGCAGATGCAGCACTGACTTTTCCAACTCCAAATGATTTGTCTCACAGTTGGATATATTTTGAGTTCAAAACGACAACATTAAATGCTGTGATACTTCACAGTAAGGGAGCAACAGATTATATCAAGGTTGAAATTATACGTGGAAACCTTGTCAAATTCCAACTGGAGTCGGGGTCAGGTCCCATGGCCGTAAATGTACAAACCAGTGCTCGATTGGATGATAATGAATGGCATTCCGTTTACGTTGAGAAAAACCGAAAGGAAGCAAGATTAGTTGTGGATGGAACTCAATCATCAACAGTACAACAACCTACTGGACATGTTAGGACTATCGAGCTGAATTCATAGTTGTACGTGGGCTCGGAGTTGACTTCGGGATGGATATGTTGATTGCTTAAGGGCCTTAATGGTTAATGGAATCATGTTGGATATGAAAGTGGCAGCAGAAGCTTATGGGATTGGAATGGGTTGTTTTGGCAAATGTGATTCTGGACGCTTGCCTTAATTATGGAACTTGTGATGAGGGTTATGACCATTATACTTATGACTGCCCTAGTGGGTTTCTGTTGGGGTTTTCAGCAATAAAACTGGAGAATATCTCACACTTATGGTCTCAAGCAGTGGTCATCTACGTCTTGTATTTGACTTCGGATTTGAAAGGCAAAAGCTCATCTTTCCTGACCAAAACTTTGCCACAGAGCAATATCATGATGTGCAAATTAGTCGAATGGATTCCGGAACTAAAATTATCATGAAGGTATGTGTTTGGAATAAACCTTGAAGTCTAAATTTAGTATCAGAATTAAAATTGGCATTCATTAACTTCTTCTTAGGTTGACAACTTTTAGCCGAAAATATTTACGTTTGATGTGAAAGCATCTGCAGATGCGCAGTTCAACAATATTGAATATCTTTACATTGGAAGGAATGAAACAATGAAGGAGGGATTTGTGGGATGCATTTCTCGTGTACAATTCGATGATATCTATCCATTAAAATATTACTTTGAAGAAAGTAGACCAAAGAACGTCTATTCTTATCCAGGTTTACAAAGGCTTCATGATAATAATTCGCTCAGTTCTATCTCCTTTCATGTATTTAACTTACGCTTGTTTCAACTTCCCCCAGAAACTCTTGTGGAAGATTTCTGTGTTATAGAGCCAGTAGAGCATCCTACTGAACTGGACGAAGAAAAGATTTGAAGACATTGCAGAAACACAGAGTCTGCTGTTCTCGCCATCCTTTTCTTGTTGATAGTCATGATGGCAATTTTGATTGGACGTTGTTTGAGATCATCATCAACACAGGCCAGAAACGTTTTGTAATATTGTGGTCTGCATATTTTAGAACAACAGATACATGCAAAACAAGCTGAAAGTCTATCGGAATAAAACATAAACATTCAAATGTCTCTGCTGCAAGAATTATATCTTTTTATCATAATCAACGTTGAGTAAAGAACCCAAACTACTAAAGTTTTTATGTATAATCTGTACAAATGCAAACGGTTAACTATGGTATAAGCTGCAATCCACGCTATATTAGTTGCTTTCAAAGTATTTAAATACACTTGAAATGCCATGTTATCATCACGGATGTAAAATTATATTAACTTACTAGGCTTTGTTATCGCTTCTAAAGAATCATATTCCAAATAGAATGTAGCCCTGTACTATATTTTCAAAGCCAGTTGTTAATGCATCTTTCCTTTCTGAAAAATGGTGTAAACGTCACACGGGAACTTAATGTTTAAGAAAATATCACCTCCGTTTTCTTATTTTTGAATAATTTTCAAATGTCTTTGTGACGATTTTTACACATGGGTAAAAATTGATAAATTGAAAGCTATTTTCATGCCGTATCATTTCAAAAAATTTAATCCACGTAGGAAAAATAAAAATGGCATTTTTATTCATAAGTATTACTTTCGAACGTTGTTTTAAAATGAAAGTCTTTTTATTGCTAGTTGAAATTGCAAAGTAATTCAAGATGTCAGTGGCATTTTATTTCCTAAATGCAGAATTTCTACTCGCAAGACCACACCAACAACAATTTATTCATGCTTTATCGTGAGGGTAAATTGGGGTTATGTGAGATTTGATACATTGTCTTTTATTCTATTTCGATTACTTCATTTCCATAAATACAAATTAATCATTTTTCAGTTGCACAGCAAACCCAGCAGCTCATTTTTTAATATTTAACAACAGAATGACTAAAAATCGTGATTCGGTTTATCTATTCCTTTCTGGTAGTGGCGGGTGGCTAGTTAGTCTTGAATCTTATCAGTGGCTGGTAGCCAAAAATGGTAAGTTGACTGGTAGCCTGGTTTGAATATCTATGATGTTACTGCTACACCTGGTACGTGCAATTTTCTCATAATCATGATTGAAAAATGAATATAAACAACAGCGAACTTTCTCATTCTATGTAAATTTCCGAAAGTAACTTGAGTAAATATGATGAGGTCTATTTAACTTTTGCGTTCTTTCACCGTTTTATCAGCAACGTTACATTTTTTATATCGCTTTGAGCCAAGTAGAATGATTACATCACGATAACATGTGTATTTTTCGTTTTTTATCGTATGCAGTAACTTGATAAGGGCACAAGTCAATTTAAGTGCTTAATTTTTCTAAGTAAGCCTATATATCGCCTTATATTTGAAATAACATAAATTTATTGAAATTATGGCTAGGTAAACTGTGGCATGTGCAGCAAATGAATGCTATTCAAGACGACCTATCTGAAAGTAACAAGATGAAGAAGACAGTCGTTTCCAATACAAAACCTTGTATTTCATAGAAGGTTGATTATGATAATAAATGCTGTGTCGCCGATATATTCAGAGTGCATAAATATTCCTCTAAAATAAAATGTACATTTATCTGCCCCTAACACCTAATTTGCTGTCATTTTGGTCACAAGTATACCTTTGCAAAATTGCAATATGCGTATTGTCACAATAATTCATATGAAATTGATTGAGATTTCTCTAATTATGAGCAAATAATAAGAACAGAGTGGACCGTAATAAATATTTGTAAGCAATAAAACTGAGATTTATAGGAAATTAATGTTCTGCAATTATTTTACTCTCTATGATCCAAGAAAATGGCATAATTTTTTTGACATCCAGTTTTATTCACTTGCACGAATTTATTTTATGTACAAGTTGTACAGTACAACTCGAAAACTTGAAATTGTTGATTAAAACACATTATGGAAGACTTAAACATACCAAAACGTTTTTAAAACTATTTAATGATTTTTTCATATAATTTGTTTATATTACACTTACACTATATCGGTAGTATGTCCATTGTCAACTCCATTTGTCCGACGTCAAGCTTGAAAATCAGTAGTAAGTTGAAAGTACTCCGTCTTGAGGAGCAGGACTGCTAAAAACAAAAATGCAATATTAATATTTTAGTCAACCTTTTCAATTTCAACATCATCATTAAGTTGTTTATCATCATGTGAAAGAAAGTGTAATTGCAAATAAAGGATATTGGCAGCTACCTAAATAATACCGCTCATCCGTCGCCTTTGTTCAGTAGAAAAATGTTGCTGGCATTCAGAGAATCTCAACAGACTAAAAAAGGTGATTCGTTAGTTCATTTTTATACAAGCATGTGTAACTGTTAAATATTTGGTATTAGGCAAAAAAATCATGTATAAGACAGAAAAAAATACTCACGAGTAATCACTATCAACATCAGCTACGGCACTATTTCAGTTTCTTGCTCTTTTTTGCGATACTTCGTCACAGCTCTCATCGTCTTCTGACTGTAGCTTGGAAATCGCGGATCGTAAACGTTTGTATTTAGACTTCAGCACAGT
>LJIJ01005002.1:0-12988 GCA_001718145.1 Orchesella cincta
GAGAGAGAGATTGTAACTATTCTGATATATTTTCCAACATTGAAATTGTCGGGTTTAGAGCTTGCGGAACGTGAAGACATTGTATGTTACCTGCACCACCTGCATAAATGATGTCTTCCGAAATTCGAAATTTCGTGAAATCCAAATCATAGTTAATAACAGGCAATGCAAATTTTCCAAAACGACTATTCTTTAGATACTTTGTTAATGTTCTAGATTGCCCATGAAGGATAAGTTCAGCCGGCTGGATGACGTAGAAGCTGTTTCTAAATTTGTTTTTTATTCCTGAAATTCTAAAATCAAGTTTGTATTCAACCATGGAAAATTTGTCACATAAAAGAATTTTGTAGTTTGCTTCAATAGCTTCTTTTAAAGTTTTTAAGGTTTGGGGTGGCCTTTGAATTAAAACCAGACTTAAAATATCCTCTTGATACAACCCTAACAGAAACATTCCAGAAAGTGCTAAAACTAAATAGGATTTTCTTTTCTTGCTAACATTTTCAGGCAGAGATTGGCCAAGAAATGCGGCAAGAGACAGAAAAAACTCAGCGTGAATAAATCTAGATGGGTTGTAATATGAAAATGCAAATGCACTTCCACCAACAAGAATAAAAACTAGAAGCCAAACACTAGGTGGAAATGGAGATATCCAAATCCCGAAATAAAACAAAGGTTTCTTTTCTGGAGCTGGTGTTTGGCAATATACAAGGAACTCATAAAGTCTCCGAGAGAATAGATAATGTGAAACATCGAACAAAGCATCGTTAGAAGCCCACGCCGCAGGACCTCTCAAACTTTGGCCCGATTCTGAGACATCAAAAGTTTTAATTTCCGAAATATTATTAAGATTCAGCAAGTTGAAAGAAATATTGTGATTTGCTCCCAAAACTGTTGTGGACATGAGATCTGATGTGCAAGCATATCTCATTTTGGATCTCATTTTTATGTAGTTCAAGCACGTTTTGCTTCGCTCGGTTGGGCTAAACTGTAGAAAACGTCGGTAGAACTTGCTGTGCAGTAAAGCTGGTATGTGTCGCAGGTTGGCTTTCCAAAAAAGGGATTTGTGAGTTGAAATCGGATGGAAAAGTAGTTTCCCAATAAATGATTTCGGAATAGATTTTTGGAAAGGAACACAATAGCTGTTACAAATAACTGACAGATTATTGTTTTCAGGTTGTAGTACGAGTTTTAACGCGGGGAGATTTAAGTATGCCGGATGAAGTGAATTTTCATTTAATGGGGGATCTGCTAGTTCCATAATGAAAAGGAGGATTGTTGAGAGTTTCTGTGCTGGAGAAAGAAATGCTTCGAAGGCTTCATAAGAGTTCAGGCTTTCTGACATTGCTAGAAAAATTTGAGTGGGTTGCGTAAATCGGAGAAACTGTGTTGATTCCATGGTTGAAATATACTTGTTATTAAATATCATTTGTTGTACTGAACTCTGGTGGTCTGGTTTATACAGAATGCAGGGTGGAACTGTGTAGAAGGTTAAGACGAAATATTCACTATTTGACTGTATCAAATCCGCCAAATGTGTGGTTGCTTTGAGCTTACATTCACCAATTACTCCTGATCCGTTTCCATGCTTCAAAAGAATAGAGATGGAAATAATACAAAATAATTTATAAGGCGCCATAGTTTTTAGGAATTTTTATTTTCAAGCAGCTATTCACCGTAAATACAGAAATTTACAAGTCTTAAATTTTGGAATACCATCACAAAACACATAAGAACAACCCGTTTAATCAAACCCATTACGTCGACATTCTATACATTTGTATTAGAGCAGACACCATGTAATAGCCTATAAATTTAAATGAGTTTGGCAGTTTGAAACCAATCATTTAAACACGACATAGAAGTAACTATTTTTGTAGATATCAATACAAATGATCTATACAATTTAGAAAAACTCATTAACTTTATTTTAGATAATCAAAAGGATAAACGATTGTTTGCGTTTCAAATCTAACCTGAAATCCTGCTAAAATCCTCATTTTTGCATTTCTAAATAAATTTATGAGATAGTACCCATATATTTCTAGTTTATGTACTTCATCCAAATCTCTCATAGCCTCCCAACATATTTCCAACCCTAAAAATATTAAACTTAAACCAAGCTAACTTACAAAAATGAGGAATATGACTGAAAGTTTAGAAATAGCAATCCGATCAGTATGCCTGAGAATGCCCTTCTTTTAAAAAATTTCCCGGGAAAAATTTATGAACATGGCTGTATACCCAGGCTGACCAATCATCCCATTTGGCTTCTAGCCCCGATTCACCTAATCTATCCAAACTTTTCATGAGCCAGTATTTGTTTACCGTATAAATTTGCCAAAATACTATAGAAGGATTAAGAGTCTGGGGTACATGGAGACATTGAATATTATGAGTTAAATCATCTGCTTCAATCATTTGCTTCGTTGTTGCAAGTGCATGGTCAACAACAGTTACTCCAAATTTTCCAAGCTTGACATTTCTCAAGTACTTAGAAACCGCGTTAATTGCTCCATGTTCCAATTCTTCTTTAGATACTATATAAAAGCTTTTAGAAAACATCTGCGGAATCCCAGACATTTTGAAATCCAATTTGTATTCAAATCCTGGTTCTTGATCCGTCTCGTTGAAAGAAATTAATTTGTATCCACTGTTGATAAATTTTTCTAGAGATTAAATAGGATGGTGTGGCTTTTTGATTACAGTTAAACTCAAAATATCCTCCTGGTACAGACCAAGTAGTAGCATTCCGCACAGGCCTACAGTGACATAAATATTTCCTCCTTTGTTAACAAGTTTTGGTAACCCTTGTTCCATAAACACACTAAACGAAAGGAACAGTTTGGTGTGAATTAATTTTGTAATGCTCCCGGATGAAAGTATGATCGCACTTCCAAATAATAAAGTTATAACTTATAACAAATATCCACACATCAAGATTAAAGGGATAAATCCAAATTAGTACGTCAAACAAAGGTTTGATTTCAATTCTCTTGTTTGTGCAGTTAACCACATATTCGTAAAATCCGTATGAGAATAAATAACGCGTGACATGGGCTAAAGACCTGGTTGACCCATAATTCCCGAAGCTTGCTGAAGTTTGGAAACTTTGACCTGACAGGGTAATATCCACGTATTTGGCTTCATATGGATTTTTCTAATTCAAAATTAAAAAGGAAATATTGTGAACATCCGCTAACGTGGTGGTTGTCATGACATCTTTGGTACAAACAAAACTTGCAGTAGCTCTTCGTTTAATAAATTCCTCACAAATATATCGGGCGGCTGGAGGAAATCTTTGGAAATAATATTGAAACTGGTTAAACACCAAAGCAGGAACATGTTTTTGATTCGCGTTTCTGAAATGGGATTTGTGAAATTCCAGGGGATAAAGAAGTATTGATTCAACAATTGATGTTGTGATGGGTTGTTGAAAAGGCTGACAATAGTCATTGCAAATTAGTGTGTAATTATTATTGCCAATTCCCGAGTTGGAAGTCTGCAATACTATTTTTAGTGCAGGCAGATTTCGATATGCTGGTCGTAGGCTTTCTTCGTCAAAATGTAAATCACCAAATTGTTCAACAAAAAATAGTGTTATTGAGAGTGGTTTCAACGCTTCCTTGGTATCAAGATCGGGTTTTACAGGGATTAAAATGAGGTTTACAGGTTGAAAAAATCGTATGAAAGTTGGGAAGCTTTCACTTGGCACTGAAAAGTTCTTGTAGACAACTTGTCTCACAAAGCTAACACCTCCCAATTCAAATAAAAAACATGGATCAGCCGTGTAAAATCTTGTGATAAATTGTTCCGGATGAGATTGTACTACATCTGAAAAATAGCTAGTTACTGTTGCGTCATAATGACACTTGTGAACGATAACTTGTGATAAAAACATCAAGAATATCATAGCTCTAGAGCAAATATTTGTAATTCCCATTTTACGACAATGTTGAAAGCCAGTACTTAACGGAAGTAAACTGTTTCTAGAAAAAACTAAATTTTCTCCGCAGGTAGAAGTTTAAAACAGAAAGTAAAATGGAAAACGGTAGTGATACTCCTTGGGTAGAAGGATTAAATATCGATAGAAGTAAGAAAACAAATTCCAAACGCGAAAACAGGAAACGACGCAAAATATTGTAGACGTTCTACTTACATTGTTTGCCAGTATTCTTTGTATTTACCCGTCGGTTTATAGTAATTCCACTAAGTTACCCTTCAAAGTAATATCGTGACAAAATAAAATTGGTTCATTACTTGCGTATCTAAAAGCTTACACAGCGCCTATTGTCTACTTAATACAAGGAAATAGATAGGAGTTGTAAGTATAATTATTGCTTTTAAAAGCAATAAGTGAGTTTGTATTTTATTTTTTATTTTGGTGGCTTCCTACTTTACTTATGATTTATGACTAAATATTTACGTAACGTACAGTTACAGAAATCAAATGTTTAGATTGTAAGTTAATAATATTTGTTTGCTTATTTAAACGAATTTATTTGCTTGATAAAAGCATGAGGTTTGCAGTCTGCTCAAGCTGAAACCCCGTGATGACCAGGCTAGTTGATCTTTCAAAGTAGTTCACATCTCAAAGCCGGATTTTGATTGGTTGGCAGGATATCGCATACTTTCGTTCCTATTTCTTCCTACCAGTGGTGAAATCCTGCTTTCATTCATCGATTACTTGATTACTCATCCAATTTATCATGCCAGGAATCTTATCTGCAATTATTGTGATTCCTGTTGTATGAATCGTAACAATAACTATCACAAAGATTAGTCTGGATGTAAGAAAATCATGTTTTGCAACGAAAAATGAGATGCTCAGAATTCCAATCATTATCAGCATAATAGTGCGCCAAAGAAATGTCGTTTTCTGAAAACAAACGTTGGCGTATCGCGCCAAAAGCTGAATTTTCTAGTATTTTCTAAACCGACTTGAAACGTGTGTGTCTCCTCAGTTTTCACTACAAATTGAATGTACACATATAAATTATTTATTCAAAAATCAACGTTTAGAAAAATAGCGTAAAAACTTTTTACCGTTTTAGATTTCGAATCCCAACATAAGTTCCCTCCAATGCTGAGAGCCACTCCACAAAGTTGATATCCATGATAGACATAAGATGCAAAATTCCATATTTCAGCTGCAGCACAATGTCGTAGGATCCAACATTTCGTCTCATAGGCTTCTTGAGGATATGAATATTTTTGTCATAGTTTGCGATTCATTTTCCCATTTTCAGCCATTTTTAACAGCTAAAACCATGAAAAAATGCGTTATGCTAAAAGCGTTTTTATGGACCACAATGTTGTGACGAAGCCGATGGCACTGTGATTTACAATGTAAGCTTTCATTGTTGCGAGAAAAAGGAGCATGCAAATAAGTGTTGCAATTAACACTGTTTTTTGCAAAATACCTACTTGGACATTAAATGTATTGTAGAATGATCTGAATAAAATCAACGTGAAGCAACTAAAGGCAGCGGTGAATAGAGCAAGGACAATCAAACGTTGAATTATTGACACCCAGTTCCATGTGTTTACTCGAAGTTGAATGCATTGATCATAAACGTCAATTTCTGCCACAATATGGGGAAGAAGACCGTAGCTGTATTGGTAGAAGGAAATTACAGTTCCAGTGGCGGAGAAGTAAGGGGGCAGGGGGGGCGTAGCCCCCGGGCCTCGAGGCCCGAAGGGCCTCGTGGTGGGAGCAGAAATTATATTTTCTCAAATTTCCAAATAGAATTTTAGCATGAGTTCGCAGAACAAGACATACATACTGCAGGAACGGTTTTACATGCTAAAGATATACACATTTAATATATTATTTGTTAGAATACTTATAATCTTCAGTAAAAATGGTTTGCGGAAAATCTGTGCCTGCTTGAATGCATTTTCGACATGCTATAATTTTTTCTCTACCTTTTTGGTGAAGCGTTGCTTGTTTAGTAGAAATTCACCTGCGTAAATTGTTTCCAAACTTGGTAATATGTTTTTTCTGAGCTATCTGACGATATCGGTTTAGGAAACTGCAACAAACGATCGATTTCAAAACAAAAACGCACAAAGAACTGGTCCCATGGTACAATTTTTTGACAGTTTTAAACATTGACAGTAGAAGAAATCAAACACTTGATGTTGAAGAAATGGCTAAAGTATTTGCGAAAATAAAATGTTACGTAAATCAATTTAACTGCAAACATCATACTTATATTGCTGTAACTGAAACTAAATTGTGCAGCCGTTGTTGTTTGAGAACAAAATGGGAGAAAACCTTTTTTCTTTTCGTATTTCGCTAACTTCGGTTTTAATTATAAAGATATTTGCATTTTGATCTACGGAAACTCACGAATTTTGTATGTTCTTTGTCACTAGAGCATGTAAAGCTTGTTGATGCAGTAAAATGCGTTTTCCTTTTATATTTTTTGTGACGTTTACGAATTTTTGATAAAAAACTAATGTAAATTGTAAAAAAATAGCTGCATTTTTACTTGAACATGGAGCAGAACTACAAGCATTACGGGAAAAACGCTAATTTGTCAAGGTTTGTTTGACTGTGAAGTTAGTGAAGGTAGAAACATGTTTTTAATTCCTAGAGGTAGAATATATGGTACAACTACTACCTTCTATCTAATTTCCGAAAAGGTAGGATAAAGAACTTTTCAAGCTCGGTTCTTCACATGGGCGATTTTCTTGGGGCGAGGGGCCTCCAAGACATTTCTTGCCCCCGGCCTCCTAGTCACTAGCTCCGCCACTGTACAGTTCAGATAAGTGGCGACATGGTCGAAAACGAAACGTTTGCTGAACGAGTTTGTCTCAACAGTATCTCTCCTTGAACGGGGTTGATTGTTGTTGACATCTTCAATCTGGACAGAATTGCGTTTTAGATTTTAAAAAGAAAAGAGAATATTTTTGTAGTACTTTTTTGGAAAATTGATAAAGGAGTGTATCCAGAATAAGTTAAATAATTAAAAACTTACTCAGATTTAGCATTTCATAGCAAAAATTTAAATCAAAAGGAAAAAAATTGTTTTGAATTTACGCTTGTTTTTTAAATTTCAAAAACACTTTTTGAATTGCCACCCGTAGAATAAGTGCACAATTTCACCTAAGCCCATCAAGGAACCTCCAAGAAACTGCTGCTACTTTACCAAGACCCCAAAAGTCAACTTGTCAGGATCGCGTGTGTCCGTATGGCAATTTTATTGCCGTAGTGGCAACCCTAAACATGGACGTAGTGTCAACTTTTTTATACGGCCAAGATAAAAAAGATAGTCGTGAAGGCGGCTATTTAATTATGCGGCTCATTTATAAACGGGTCGAAATTATGGGAATCTCAAAGTACCATCAGGTTCAACACCTTAAATTACATATTTATTTATGTACATATGAACCGCGTATGAATAACGTTTAAATAAAAATTATCTTATTGAAAGTAAACTTAATATGTAGAAATTTGGAAATTTTAATGCATAACTGCTCTATCGTAAAATATTATCAATCAAATTTTATTTCATCCGTCATTCCTTTCACGCTTTGTAACGCTGACCTTCGAATCACCAGGCATGGGCAAAATACTCTATGTGCAGATACAAAATACTAAATACAAAATACTCTCGTAGGTTCAAAATACTTTTGTATTTGAAATACATTTGCCAAAAATAGCTCCAAATACAAAATACAAAATACTGTATTTCAAATACTGTATTTGATACACAAAATACATTTCTTGCACTGTGCAGAAAGTCTGTAATTATCTTTTGACAGTGTTAGAAATACAAATTTAATATTCCTCGATCAATCAGTGTTTCGAAGTTATACGTTTGGGTGTACTTGGATGAACTTATCTTGATTAATTCGCATTTTTATTAAGTATTACTGTTGAGAATTGACAGTGACGTACCTAACAAGGAATGTGAATGTTTCTGAATATGTGACCATGCATGTTTTTATTTAATATTTAATGATTTACACATTCTAACATGAACTTAATCGGGTAGAGAGCAAAATTTAAGATCCCAATTAATTAATTTTCCGTGTAAGCGTTTTTGACTTGACGTTAATGCATAAAATGATCCATAGAAGTAACTCAATTCTTGTAAATACGTTAAGTAATGCCAATAAAATGATCGATGACACTAAAGTTAGCATCAATTTCCAATAAAGCCACACTCAAAGCTGCGAACCTACTCTTGGCAATACGAAAAGTATTTTAAAATGTATTTTGTATTTAAAATACAATTTTTGGTATTGCTCCAAAATACAAATGTATTTCAAATACATTGGCTCCCCAATTCAACAAAATACTAAATACAAAATACAAAAATGTATTTAAAATACATGTATTTTGCCCATGCCTGCGAATCACCCACAGACCATACCACCATTATGTTTGAAATGGACGGCCCCTTATTGGTATGACGGGTGCAGTTAAGTACCTTATGCAGAAACTCTACACAAAATATTCATCTTAAGAAGCGTATAAATGGGGTTCTTTCTCATTCGCTCGAACCTACCTGAAAATAACCACGTTTCAGAGGTTTTCAGAAACCCGCAACAAGCTGCAAACAAATTTGGTAAACTCATATTTTTAGCGCACATAAAACGTGAGTCTGTGAGTGAGTAAACATGGGCAAAAAAATGTCACAAAAATTGATCAGTTACACGACAATGTGGAGTGGTTATAAACAATGGTAATATTGATTTTGTAAATGAAAAAATCCTTTTTTTAACACAAAATGTATAACCTTAATTAGCTTAACTACCTAACTTATTATAACTCATGATTTAGTCAATAATATTACGGTTACGTAAACACCGATTTGAGTGGTTGAATTTCAGCTGCATATGACGATCCATACAATTACATCAGCGTTGAATCTACAAGATTTCGAAATTTGTATTGTTCATTAATTTAGAGCACTAAATTAAAATACCAATACTGCTGCCATTCTGTGCCTTGACAATAAACTTGCGATTGGACATCGTGGACAAACCAAAGGAATCATTTTTTTAGTGGAGAAAATTTAAATTTATTTGAGTTCTCATTTTCAATCAATGTTATTTACAACCATTTAAAATACCAATATTTATACCAATTAACAATATGACACGACCACGACTCGTATATCACGCGTTTTCACATGCGTATAGAGGCATCCTATTTTTTGTATAGCACCGTGATGATAAAAACAACTACTATAATCCATAAAATAATTGAAATAACACCTGGCCAAACGAGTGGGTGCGTTAAACTCAATCCTCGAACAATAACGGATCGTATAGAAAGAGTAGGCAGCGTCGTCGGAATGACGTATGCTATATATTGCGAAAACTTAGGCATCCCTAAGAAGGTTGGCATTAGTTTAATTTTGAAGTGAATTAGATTAAGAAGGATTTAAAATTTTGAATCATACCTTGTAATGGCCATAAAACACCTGGAATAAAAATATTCACCATTATAAATGGGTAAATAGTACTATTTTTAGTTGATCAAAACATTGTTACCCATTTTTAAGAATTAAATACCTCCATATAATAAGATGAAGGGTACATAAAACATCGTTATTACCAATGCTTGTAACGCATCAGAGCAGGCAATTCCCAAAAGAAGACCTTTAATTGACAAAGACAAAATTATATAAATACGTTGATACCGGATTGTGAAAAATCAATACACTAATGTCTTCTTACTTACCCAAAGAAATACCACAGACGATAACCAAAACGCAAATAAGGACGTACAACAATGTTGACCCTCGTATACTGTAGCCAAGCCAAACATTGCAAGTCAGTGACCACAGAAATGTCTGCAGTAACCCTAGAAACCCTTGGGTTATTAAATAACCTAGGAATATGTGAATGGTTTTTAGTCCCGCTACATGTCCACGGCTAAGCGTTCCATTGTTTTTGTCTGTGTAAAATTTTAAATGAATTATTGAAATAAAGATATTCCTCAGGCCATAAGCAAACAACCATAAGAGTAGTTTTACCGTTAAGGTAGAGTATGGAAGTAATACTTGTTGCACAAACACTAATACAGCTGAAAAATTAAAATATTAGTTATAAATCAATGCCTTTGTCAGTTTGTTGAACCTGCTGTTGAATAATTGCTATAATAATAAATTACCATAGCATTATTCCCGGTACGAAAAACTCTGTGTAACTGTCATCCAAAGATTCATAAACAGGTTTTCTAAACTATAAAGTCAAATACGTTTAAGAGTAATATTGTGGTTTTTGTATGATAAAATATGCAGAAAATCAACTACTTTTAAGAAGATTATTACCTCAAAAGGGACCTTGGCTATATTTCTGTTAATCTTACATGATTCAGCTAAGCGTTGTAAGTATGTAGAATGGGATTCCCAAAAGTGCAGCAGTATAAACAAGGAGTCGACGTATTCTACAAAAAAATTGGAGGAAAAAAAACTTGACAAATTTGACAAATAAACATGCTGAAATAATAGAACCCTATATAAATTAACAACAAAAACATACGGGAAAAATCCAAATGTATTCCAATCCTCGATCCGTCCATAGACTCGTTGCTTTGAAACGGTCTGGTTGCGAGCGACTCAAAGGTATAATCCGAGAAATTAGCAGGGAATGTTATATAACCTTTCAAGATACCTTCCAGAGCTTTCGGACGTGCATCCTCTTCAGAATTGAATGGGATCTACAAAAATTAACAATGTTATGTTAAATCTTCGAATCCAAATGTCAGGGACAATGGTATAAAAATAAAAATGTGCTTACCAGATTCACAATGTCATTACTTTGTATTTCGTGCATAAATTTGCAGCTCAAAAACGTGAAATCACACGACTCATTAACAAAATATTCAGGGTTACATTGCGAAGTCCAGTTCAACAATTCGTTGTTCACAACCCCAACTTTCATTAGTCTTGGTTGTCTTCCCATTGTATTAAACATGATGCTCCCTTAAAAACATTTATATGTTTACATATCCAAAACATCATAGATTGACTTTGAAATACAAACCATAAAAATGTTCTAAATACCTTGAATTGTTGGTAGTAAAATAAAAAATGCTAGGAAACTGTTAACCAGCAAAATTAGTTCACAAAAAAAACCAACCCTAACATTCATTTTGTGATTGCAAAACTTACATTTTTTGTCGCAAAACGCTCAACCCTTGTACCATTGCTATTCCTTGAACTTTTTTGATCTCGTGGTAAAATTTATCAAGTCTTGATGTCTGTTTTGATGAATTATTATTGGTTGTTTCCACATCGTTAGTAATTATGGCATCAAATTCCGTCGATCGTTTGAATACAGCAACGGAATACCCGTCATGCTTGGCAACTGCGCTGCTAACGGTTTCCTTCCATGAGGATTTAAATTTAAATTTATTCATTTTGTGCTGGGTAGCAGAATCGCTGTCAGAAGTACTTTGATTCGCAACTTCATCAGCTCGACAAAGTTTGAGCGTGACTTCCTCAAGAAAGGTGCAGTTGAAAGTTTTTATCAGATTTGCTGGAGTGTCTTCAGCTAAAAAACGCCCATTTCTCATTATACCAATCTAGATAAAAAACAAGATCAATTTTTGTCAATATTATAGTACAATGAGTACTTTTAAGCTATGTTTCTACGGCCATACCATGTTTGCAAGCTTTGCCTCCTCTGTGTAATGTGTTGTGATCACTACTGTCTTTCCGTGGTTGAGAGCAAGGTTGTATAGATGTTCCCATATACTGCATAATAATATTTTAGTATTTATTATAATACGTTTTAGAATTTAACACGGTTTGGTATTGTTAATTTCGGCATACCTTTGTCTTAACAACGGGTCCAAACCGACCGTCAGCGAGTGTGAAAGATAACCAAGTTAATTATTATTATTATTATTACGGTTTATTTCAGATTTTTAGAAACTGACCACGTAGACGAACGTCCATATATGTAATACTTAATAGCTAATTATAATACATTAGTCGTAAATATGCAAAAATTTGTAGCATACGAAAAAGTTTTAACATGTAGTTACTCATAGAGTGCGTAATGAGAAGTATATGACGCACTCTATGAGTGGGGTATGTCGACTTTACACGTTAAAACTCCCATTTGTCGTATACACTAAGTTTGGGCTATTTCTAAAATGTGCGCTAATTAAAGTTTTAACTTACTGGCTCGTCCAGGATTAGAAGGTCGGGGCGAATGCATCAATGTTAGTGCCAAGGAAACGCGCCGTTTTCCACCTCCGCTATTTATATCGAAATAAAAACGATAATGTATTAAAAAGTTATTTAAAATGCAGTTTCTAAGTAAACAATTTTTATACCTTAATGTTCCAATTTCTTGGTCTACTGATGGCATTTCTAGTAAATGCGCCATAAATATAACTTGGAGTGTTACATCCTGACCAGACATATTGTAAAGTTTTCCGAAGAATACCGCCATTTCACGGAATGTCAGTGAGTCATACAGTGAAATATCCTGTTAAATAATAAGTAAAACAAATGAAGCGTAAACTTGTAATATCAATACTGTTAATATTATAACGTAATTTGATTTACTTGAGGCATGTAACCACATTTTTCACCAAGTATTTCATTTCCTTTTGAATCTCGTTGTTTTCCGAGCACAAATACTTGACCGGAGTCCCATTTGTGAGCACCCACGATGCAGGAAAGCAAACTCGTCTTTCCACAGCCTATGATCAAATGCAAAAAAGATAAGCCCATGAAAATGCCACTTTTCATTTCAAAATTAAATTTTTTTAAAAAAATTTCAATTAACAACCTGAAGCACCAAGCAATCCATAGCTGTAATTAAAATAAATAATGTTAATATTATTACTTCCTTCCAAACAAATTTAAATTAATTTTATTCTTACATGGATCCTTTCTTCACATTCATGCAGATATTTTTGAGTATTGGAGGACCATTTCCGTAACTTTTGCACAAGTTACGAATATAGAGTGTTGTATTTTATTTTCAGATATCCCGATTCAATCAGCGG
>LJIJ01005003.1:0-12985 GCA_001718145.1 Orchesella cincta
TTAACGTATGCTGTCACGTCCCCGGGCTTTTGTTGATCTTTAACTTCTTCAAAGCTGTCAGTATTTTTTTAGTTGAGATTGCAAGGTCTAAATCTGAATGTTCTACGCCTGCGTATGTTGCTTTGTCTATTTCTCTGACTGGGAGGATATCGGAGTAAAAGGCTTCCCACTTTTCTTTTCTAATTGGACATGCGCGGAAATTGGAGCTTCTACGCTTTTTGACGGTGTTCCAGACGTCTTTTGGGTCTGCTGATTTTGATAAGGAATCTCTTATTATCTCATTGTAGAGTTTTCGCTTATTTGCTCATAGGTTTTCTTATTATTTAGGTACGCATGTTGAGATATTTTTGTTGGAAGCCCTTCTTTTTGCCACTTTCTAAGCGAAAACTCATACAATGAGATAATAAGAGATTCCTTATCAAAAATCAGCAGACCCAAAAGACGTCTGGAACACCGTCAAAAAGCGTAGAAGCTCCAATTTCCGCGCATGTCCAATTAGAAAAGAAAAGTGGGAAGCCTTTACTCCGATATCCTCCCAGTCAGAGAAATAGACAAAACAACATACGCAGGCGTAGAACATTCAGATTTAGACCTTGCAATCTCAACTAAAAAAATACTGACAGCTTTGAAGAAGTTAAAGATCAACAAAAGCCCGGGACGTGACAGCATACGTAACGAATTCCTGATGAGGTTACCCATCCCTTGGGTGAAAGCATTGAAACAAATATTTAACCAGATACGGTCAACGGAGTGCATACCAGAGGACCTAGTTGATATCGAAGTTGTCATGTTGATCAAGAAAGGTGACCCGGAGGACCCGAAAAATTACAGAGGCATCTCGCTTATTAACACAATATAGAAGCTTTTCACAAGCATTCTGCTTGCTCGTCTAGAAGAATGGGTTGAAGCAAATGATCTGCTGCCTGAGTCTCAGCGGGTTTTCGAAGAAAAGAGGCTGCGTAGATCATATTTTTACACTAGAAGCTATCAGACAGATATCAATACGACGTATGAAGAGAAGAAAGCTACACCTCGTTTTCGTAGACTTCACAAGAGCTTTTGACTCGGTAAACCACAAAAAACTATGGAGTCGGTTAAACGATTTTGGCATGAGCGCAAAGTTTATTCGCATATTTAAAGACATGTACTCTAAGGCAAAAATGAGAGTCCGCACTGGCGAGGGTCCTAGCGCAAAGTTTGATGTGGCGAAGGATTACTGCAAGGTGAACTCACCAGTCCTTTTTCTTAAGATATCTTTGCCCTACTCCAAGCCCAGCGAATTCGTGAAATTTACATCAACCACAAAACTATAATACATGTTCTTGCTTACGCTGACGATCACGTGATCCTTGCCAATAACCCCGTCCACCTTCAGCAAAGCTCGATTGCCTATCAAAATTCTGTGAAGAAAAGTGCCTAACAGTCAACTTGGCGAAAACAAAAGTTCTGATATTCCACCATTTCCATAATAAATCTGGCGATAACTTTACTTTTACGTACCGCGAGGATCCAGTCGAAATAGTAAAAGACTTCACCTACCTAGGGGTCACTTTCTGTTCGTGTGGGAAATTCCACAAACATCTGGAGAAAGTAAAGAAAAAGTGCACAAGTGTAATAGGGACCGTCGTATCAATTATCGTAAGAAGTCGCACCCAGTGTTGACCAGCGATTACCAAACTGCTCAAAGCTCTAGTGCTGTCAGTCCCTCTTTATGCTGGGGAAGTTTGGGGTGTAAATTACATGAAAGAGCTAGAACAAATCCAACTCAGATTCCTCAAGCGCTTACTCACGCTACCCAACTACACACCAGGCTACATGATACGGCTCAAAACCGGCACTAGCCATATCGCGTCAACAGTTATCGATAGAGCTCTAGGGTGGTGGCTCAAAGTGTCAAACGTGCCCAAAACAAGACTTCCGAAAGTCTGCTTAGAAGAAATGACTTCCATGACCCCCAAGAACAAACACCAAACGTGGCTAGAGTCCGTGCAGAAAAACGTCGAAAACTGCGGAGCAGCTGACTTAATCAACCTTCGAGCTCTGGATCTAGAGAACCGCCATGAATGTATTACACCAGCCTGGTTGGCAGCACAACAGTACCTAGAAGACGAAGACCTGCCAAGACTCCAAATTTAGCTCCCTTTTTTCAAGAATGAAGCACAACGCACGCTGTGAACCATACCTCAATTTCGCGATGTCAATCCATAAGAAGCGAGTATTTGCCCAATTACGGCTTCATCCGGACCGGCTTCACTTTCTCAATTTGTACATCAATCATGTCAAAATCATGTTCTCCCCAACCAAATATTGTTCTATCTGTAACATCTATTCCATGTCTTTTACAAGTGTATGTATTACAAAAACTTACGTCCTAGCCTAACAAACCCAAAATTTACTTAATGTCCAGAACGACGATTCTTTCACAAGACGTTCCAATATGCAACCCCAGAAGACGTTCACCAGATTTGTGGCTTCATTCGGAATGCTGCAGCGAAACGGTGCAGCATTCCTATCTAAGTATCCTATCCTACCTATATATATATATATATTTACCATTTTTTTATGATGATTATTACCACTATTTATGATATAATCCAGATGTAAATGTATATCTAGCATCAAGCGTACCTTCCCTTTGTTTTTGACTGGCTCCTGCAAGGGGCCAGTATTTTGTTTATATTCAGATTATGAGGTGTCCAAGGAACTGTACGCGATCTTTCTTAAAATACTACATATAAATTGTGTGTGGGATGTTGGCTCAATTTTATGAAACACAATAAACTATCTATCTATCTATCTATCTATGAAATAAAATAAACATTTCTCTGTTTTTATTATTTTAAGGCATGTGGAGCAAGTTAAAAAATTGGTGTTTCAGAAATTAAGTTTTTTTTGAAGATGTTTGCTCCAACTGTATTGTTCCTGCATGACATACCGCTTATGCAAAATTGCAGTTTGGTAGCAAGAATTGTGCACTTTATTGGAGTGACTAGAACTAATTGGTATGTAGTACATACTGTGCATACTGCATACAGGAAAAACTTTTAACTAAAAAGTACTTGCAATTCAAGGTCCTTCTGCATTAACGTAAGGCTACTGCAAAATGAAGAAGTTTTTAAGAATTTTAAACCAAAGCATCGAAATCCTCACCAAATTTTACATCGGAAACCGCTCTTAAAAGTTGAAAAGCGAAATTCCTAAAATAAAATTTATTTTTCGTCCATTTAGGCTGATGTCAGAAAGTTTTCTAATACTGGACATTGTGCGCTGGCTCAATTTAAAATTAACAATCAATAATGATTGTTAATTTAGTATTTTGATCGCTATTATGAATACCGGAGATGAAGGTCATTATATAGTATATCAAAAAATGAAGGTAATTTGCTAATATTAATTAAATTTCCTTATAAAATACACGGGTTTCTGTCCTTCTCGAAAACAAATGTTTCCTCAGTTTGTCTTTGTGTGTAGAAATGAAACTTCTTTCCGAGTAAAAATTTGGACGATTACTTTCTGAACCAAGAAATAACAGAATTCTGCAAAATGCTGCATGAAAATATAAAGCTTTTCAAATCCCTCTACAACGCAGCTTCTGCAACCAAGTCCTTGCCATTCCAGTGGAATTCAAACCTTAACCAAATGGAAGTGGTTGTGGACACGAAAAAATTGCGTAGAGTGAACTGGAATTATTGGCTGCACAACATTTTCACCTCAACTATTCTATTACAAGTAGCATTCGGATTTTTAAGTTCTAACAAGGGGGAAAGCCATATAGTTCATCCCATTGTGTCACAACTTTTAGTTGGATTTGCTGCACTATTCCTGTTGTCCCAAAGCTACTACATGAAAGTTTGTAAAATCCATGCGCCGGATATCGTTCTCTTTATCAACGGGTTGCTTCAACACAGGGAGAACATCAAGGAATCAACAAACAACATTAGAGAAAATGAACGTTATATTTGCTTACATGCTGAAAATAACTTAGGTCACATGGCACAAATTTTTGTTTTCGGATTTCATTTCTTTATGCCTTGCAATAGTTCCCTATCTGGCTATTGGATTTTGGAGGAATGTTCACATCAGAATATACGATTTACAAGAAACTGGAATAATTAGAACGCTACTGCAAATTTTACTAAAACTGGCAATTCTTACAGCAAACTGCTGGATATGGATGGTTGGTTTTCAGATAGTTGTTTTTACCGTTGCTGGACTACACATTCTTTGCACAATAAGTTTGCGTTCTCATTTATGCTCGTAAGTCATGCAGAATAACTCTTACTAACATAATTTGTATTGTTGGCCTAATTTAAGTTTTAATTGGATTGGTTTTAGGTTTTATCAAACATCCATTAGCACCAGTTGCTGGAAAGCAACATTGAGTTACAGAAAAATTCAAATCCTTTGCAACACAATGAACGAAATTCTTGCAAGCGCACTAACAATGGCTATACTTACAGCTACCATTCTGATGTCCTTTAGCGTAACTGGATTAGTAAAATTGCCCTGGTCGAAGAAATATGCCATGTTAATAATGCTCTGCTTAAATATGGCCATTAATACAGTTTTAGGGTTTATTATTGGAGTTGGTGGATTAGTCCAAGTTTATAGCAAGTCTAAACTAGTTCTTGAAAAATTGACAAGACAAAATTGCATGGAAGCATTTGTTAACCACTCAGGATTTGAATATAAATGGAAGCTAAGATTTTACAGATCTTGTCCAACAATTAAAGTTAAAGTGGGATCAATTAATTTCCTAGATGAAGTTATGCACTCAATCTAATAAATAATGGGTTAGCACTTTCAGCACAAATGCTTTTGGTATTTGCTTAAATTTTTTTTAGTATCTAAAAATGTATTAGATGAGCGCTGAGCGTACAAAATGTTTTGTTGAAAAATTTAGTTTGTTAAACCTAAATACTGTTGTTAAGTATAATCAAAGACCATTTGAATAATAAAAATCATGCGAATCAATTGGAGAAAATGACTATTTTGTCCTACAACTCAATTTGTTTTGAAGCAACTAAAATTGTTTTGGAATAAATGAACAATTGGTGAATTTTAGGCATGGGTGAAACATGTTTCAGATAATTATATAAAATTGTAAATTTGAAGGATATACAAAGCGCTTTCGACATTTACATAAATTACTTCAGAAGTAGATTTTTTGAACAATTTCGCAAAACATTTCCATCACATTTAACATTCCAGACTCCCCATAAAATTATTATCACGAATTGCTGTTCGATGGATGAATAAGTCTGGCTAAGAAATGCTTTAACTTCCACTTTTAGGTTAGAGCTATGCGGAACCTCACATTTAATCCCTGTTTCTCATCGCACACACTGCGTTTTCACGACGATTTTATCTACCCGAAGTCTCCGCGCTCCAATCTTGAACCAGTACATATCCGACATTTGTTTTTGCACAAAATACATTTTGAGATGGGATTTTAATTCCAACTGCTGGAAATCCTACCCCTCAATATGGAACGTTCTAACTTTCTCCAACTCAGTTACCATTTTTGTGTCCGGAATACTTTGGTCATGTATTTGCCTCTATATTATCATCGGAAAAGGAATATTTGATCCAAAATCGATTCGCATTTGAACTCTTTTTTACTCTGTTGGTTTTCGCACCATGTGTGCTTCACATTGGACTAAATTTGGTGATATGTTCAACTATAGGAAACCTAATTAAATATTACGAGCTGCTAGTTGAGTTTCTTGCTCAATTTCAACCAGTGGAATTCGATTATTTGTGAGTTATCACTAGGGTTGTTAACGGAATTGGCAGTCCGGAAGTCTCGATACTTGTATCGATAAGGTAAACTTTGAGGTCTCGAGACCTTATCGAGAGTCTCGATAAGAAAGTGCGATTTTGATAAGCTATACAACATGCACTGTTACTATGCATTTTTGTTGTTCTGAAGACCTGAGCCTATGATAGAGTAGAAAACAGTACACTAACAACGAACCACTACGACTGACTAACTGACTCTCCTACTTGAACAGTTAATGTGGACGAATGATGTGTATACTGCATTTTACTTCCTTTTCTTATAAGTAAAACGTTCAGAAAAACCACTTCGAATTGTTTCTTGGTTGGGTTTTCCGTTTTAAATTAAGAGAACGAAATTTATATACGTTACCCCGTTAACGAGGTCTCAACGAGAGTCTCGAGACTTTCTCGATAAAGGGAGGTATCGTACGAGGCCTCAAACGAGAGTCTCATTGAAAACTCTAGTTATCACTAAAAGGTGTCCTGCAGGATATACAAAATGCAAGGAATGTAGAATTTCTCTTTGACTTTTTCAAAATTATACTAAAGAATGTGATTTTTGTTAAATTTTAGAAATCAAAAAAATTGTTAAAAACTGGAGAGTGTGACAAACTCGAGTTATTCTATTCCGTTTGGATATATCGTTTACTTTTGGAGCTTTGTTAGTCGACCCTCTATGTATTTTGCACAGCAGGATTGTTTTGCAATAATTTTAAGGCAAATGTTTCCCATTTTGTGAGCGTAATCCTCTTAAGCCACGCTCTTTTTAGTATTTTGAGCAGCGCACTCTTTGGAATCTGCGCAATGGAAGGATGCCGAACATTTCGTATCGTGTTTACAAACATGATCCTCATAGCAGCAATGGCAGGTACGTTGGTGGCCTACATTGGGAAAGAGAGGCAAACAAATGTCAATCAGCCATTAGAAAAATAAACAGCTACAAGCAATTCATAATCCTTGAGAGCATTGTAGCCAAGCTACTATTTGTCGCAATTCACGGGTGTCAATTCATGGCGTGTTTTGGTCTTACTGGAACCATAGTTGGGTGGAAATTCTTGCCTAAGACAGCATACTGGATTGCTCCATTTATAGCAATTCTCACAATAATTATAGAAACCGTAGTGTTACCCTTTGCAATTTCTCCGTTCAAGAATAGTGCTATTCTATTGAGGGAATTGAAAACAAAGGTTGGTAGAAACAAACACGGAAGAAAAGTGTTGGCTACCTTTCGCTCCTATAGGATTTCCAGTGGAAGGTCTTGCCCATAAATACAAAAATTTAGGACCGCTTCTGGTCAATAATTGTGTTTAATACACAAGACACAGTGTTGATGACGATGAATTTCATACGTAACAGATAATTTATGTCTGTCTGATTTTACTTTGGGAAAAATTAGGTTAACAATAATTAAGTCGGTTTATGGACAGTTTGTCAGTAAGTGTTATCCCTAATTTCCCAAGCAGTAGCGTTTCGCTAGGGAACGATTTTTTCTCGGAAAGTCGTCCCGATTTTTTTAAAATGACATAACCGCAAACAGAATAACTTAATTCGAATAAAGGGCCACCTTCGTATAAACAAATGCTTACTGAGTTTTAAACTGTTGCTAATATACAAAAAATAGTTTGATTGTATGTGACAATTTTACAAAATTGCCGAATTACTATGTCCTAATGCTCCTATTGGCTAATACACTGCAAATTTCCTGAAACGTTCCTCTTTTGCTTTGTTTGCGGTTGAGAGACAAAGTAGCAAAAATCAGTCCACGGTCACTCATGATGATTTAGGGTTTTATTGCAACGATACTTATGTGGAAATTTATGAAATCGACCGCAAAAAAGATTGACCTGCGTTTCTTTCCACTTACAGGTTTTGCTTAAAGAAAAAATAGTTTGTATTTAGTTGAGTAGTTATTAATAACAATAAAGTGGAGCTTGCGCTCTCTCAAATAATATAATAATCAGGATAGCACTATGCGGATCTATTCACAATTATGAAGTTTGTATTTCCTAACCAAATCAAGGCTGCGATTGAAATGCAAAAAAATTAATTTATGATGTTGAAATGATCTTTCCCATTTTTAAAAACCCTATGAACTACTGTTCCGGCAAAAACACGCAACCGTGCAAAAGTTCAATATGAGTTTGAATTCAAGTTGCTTTTTCAAACAATAGTGGGCAACGCACAGTTTCAGTTTGAAATACTGGAGTGTCGCTATAGATGGAGCAAACGCCAACGATGACGGTATAGCATTTGACGAGTCTAGTGCTGTACCAAACTTTGGTATTGGCACAGGGGTGGTAACTATGATCAAGCCCATTACAGATTTCATAAAACAAGGCTCTTGTTTGTGAGTTGTGGTACCGCACCAATTAATGGACTACCTTTCCAAGAGCTCTTCAATATATTTGAGCCCCCCATCTGGATGTGGATTGCCATTACATAATAGCAGTCACTTTCGTGTCAGTCGTAATTGTAAAATTAGATAAAAAGACATCGACCAATATATTTCTACTACCCACAATGCGGGTTTTCCTTGAGCAAGGTAATCTCTGAAAAGTTTATTCATATCCGAAAGCTCCAGCTAGCTTTTGGCCCATGTTTACTAATGTGTTTAGTGTTGAGTAATGCATACAAGAATAAGAATAATCACTAAATTACTTTGCCCTGCGGTGCTATTCCACTTGACAATTTGACGCGCTCGTTAAGTACAACTGTTAGTGTATACCAAGAATTGTGCTCTTGTTGAGTATAACTCACTGCGGTTAGCCCTACTGAATAATGTTCGCCAGCCAGCCAATTTGAAATCACTACCTTGAAAACCCCCAGGCTTCAAAATTAGAAATACCTCCAAAAGAAACACAATTCTTGGGTATACACTAAAGTTGTACTTAACGAGCGCGTCAAATGTGTCAAGTGGAATAGCACCGCAGGGCAAAGTAATTTTAGTGATATTCTTATTCTTGTATGCATTACTCAACACTAAACACATTAGTAAACATGGGCCAAAAGCTAGCTGGAGCTTTCGGATATGAATAAACTTTTCAGAGATTACCTTGCTCAAGGAAAACCCGCATTGTGGGGTAGTAGAAATATATTGGTCGATGTCTTTTTATCTAATTTTACAATTACGACTGACACGAAAGTGACTGCTATTATGGTAATGGCAATCCACATCCAGATGGGGGGCTCAAATATATTGAAGAGCTCTTGGAAAGGTAGTCCATTAATTGGTGCGGTACCACAACTCACAAACAAGAGCCTTGTTTTGTGAAATCTGTAATGGGCTTGATCATAGTTACCACCCTGTGCAATACCAAAGTTTGGTACAGCACTAGACTCGTCAAATGCTATACCGTCATCGTTTGCGTTTGCTCCATCTATAGCGACACTCCAGTATTTCAAACTGAAACTGTGCCGTTGCCCACTATTGTTTGAAAAAGCAACTTGAATTCAAACTCATATTGAACTTTTGCACGGTTTGGTGTTTTTGCCGGAACAGTAGTTCATAGGGTTTTTAAAAAATGGGAAAGATCATTTCAACATCATAAATTAATTTTTTGCATTTCAATCGCAGCCTTGTTGGGTTAGGAATACAAACTTCATAATTGTGAATAGATCCGCATAGTGCTATCCTGATTATTATATTATTTGAGAGAGCGCAAGCTCCACTTTATTGTTATTAATAACTACTCAACTAAATACAAACTATTTTTCTTTAAGCAAAACCTGTAAGTGGAAAGAAACGCAGGTCAATCTTTTTGCGGTCGATTTCATAAATTTCCACATAAGTATCGTTGCAATAAAACCCTAAATCATCATGAGTGACCGTGGACTGATTTTTTGCTACTTTGTCTCTCAACCGCAAACAAAAGCAAAGAGGAACGTTCAGGAAATTTGCAGTGTATTAGCCAATAGGAGCATTAGGACATAGTAATTCGGCAATTTTGTAAAAATTGTCACATACAATCAAACTATTTTTTGTATATTAGCAACAGTTTAAAACTCAGTAAGCATTTGTTTATACGAAGGTGGCCCTTTATTCGAATTAAGTTATTCTGTTTGCGGATTATGTCATTTTAAAAAATCGGGACGACTTTCCGAGAAAAAATCGTTCCCTAGCGAAACGCTTACTGCTTGGGAAATTAGGGATAATCACTTACTGACAAACTGTCCATAAACCGACTTAATTATTGTATAACCTAATTTTTCCCAAAGTAAAATCAGACAGACATAATTATCTGTTACGTATGAAATTCATCGTCATCAACACTGTGTCTTGTGTATTAAACACAATTATTGACCAGAAGCGTGTCCTAAATTTTGTATTTATGGGCCCAAGACCTTCCACTGGAAATCCTATAGGACGAAAGGTAGCCAACACTTTTCTTCCGTGTTTGTTTCTACCAACCTTTGTTTTCAATTCCCTCAATAGAATAGCACTATTCTTGAACGGAGAAATTGCAAAGGGTAACACTACGGTTTCTATAATTATTGTGAGAATTGCTATAAATGGAGCAATCCAGTATGCTGTCTTAGGCAAGAATTTTCCACCCAACTATGGTTCCAGTAAGACCAAACACCGCCATGAATTGACCACCGTGAATTGCGACAAATAGTAGCTTGGCTACAATGTCTCTCCAAGGATTATGAATTGCTTGTAGCTGTTTATATTTTCTAATGGCTGATTTGACATTTGTTTTGCTCTCTTTCCCAATGTAGGCCACCAACGTACCTGCCATTGCTGCTATGAGGATCATGTTTGTAAACACGATACGAAATGTTCGGCATCCTTCCATTGCGCAGATTCCAAAGAGTGCGCTGCTCAAAATACTAAAAAGAGCGTGGCTAAGAGGATTACGCTCACAAATGGGAAACATTTGCCTTAAAATTATTGCAAAACAATCCTGCTGTGCAAAATACATAGAGGGTCCGACTAACAAAGCTCCAGAAGTAAACGATATAATCCAAACGGATAGAATAACTCCGAGTTTGTCAACCTCTCCAGTTTTAACAATTTTTTTGATTTCTAAAATTTAACAAAAAATCACATTATTTAGTATAATTTTGAAAAAGTCAAAGAGAAATTCTACATTCCTTGCCATTTTGTATATCCTGCAGGACACCTTTTAGTGATAACTAGAGTTTTCAATGAGACTCTCGTTTGAGGCCTCGTACGATACCTCCCTTATCGAGAAAGTCTCGAGACTCTCGTTGAGACCTCGTTAACGGGGTAACGTATATAAAATTGTCGTTCTCTTAATTTAAAACGGAAAAACCAACCAAGAAACAATTCGAAGTGGTTTCTGAAACGTTTTACTTAAGAAAAGGAAGGTAAAAATGCAGTATACACATCATTCGTCCACATTAACTGTTCAAGTAGGAGAGTCAGTTAGTCAGTCGTAGTGGTTCGTTGTTAGTGTACTGTTTTCTACTCTATCATAGGCTCAGGTCTTCAGAACAACAAAAATGCATAGTAACAGTGCATGTTGTATAGCTTATCAAAATCGCACTTTCTTATCGAGACTCTCGATAAGGTCTCGAGACCTCAAAGTTTACCTTATCGATACAAGTATCGAGACTTCCCGGGACTGCCAATTCCCGTTAACAACCCTAGTGATAACTTCACAATAATCGAATTCCACTGGTTGATGACAAGAAACTCAACTAGCTAGCTCGTAATATTTAATTTAGAGTGTTCCTATAGCTTGAACATATCACCAAAATTAGTCCAATGTGAAGCACACATGGTACGAAAAAACCAACAGAGTAAAAACAGTTCATCAATGCGAATCGATTTGGATCAACAAATATTTCCTTTTTCGATGATAATATAATAGGCAAATACACGACCAGCAGTATTCCTGACACAAAAACGTAGTAACTGAGGTTTGAGACGCTTAGAATACGTTCCATATTGAGGGGTAGGATTTTCCCAGCGTTGGAATTAAAATCCCATCTCAAAATGTATTTTGTCAAAAACAAATGCTCGGATATGTACTGGTCAAGATTGGGAGCGTAGACTTCGGGTAGATAAAATCGTCGTGAAAAACGCAGTGTGTGCGATGGAGAAACGGGATTAAATTGAGTTCCGCATAGCTCTAACCTAAAAGTGCGAAGTTAAAGCATTTCTTAGCCAGACTTAATTCATCCTCGCAACGCAATTCGTGATAATAATTTTATGGGAGTCTTGTAATGTTAACTGTGATGGAAAATGTTTGCCCGAAATTTTCAAAAATTACTTCTGAGTAATTTATGCTAAATGTCGAAAGCGCTTTGTATATCTTCAATTGTACAATTTTATACAATTATCTGAAAACATGTTTTTCACCCATGCCCTAAAATTCACCATGTTCATTTATTCAAAAACAATTTTTTTCGCTTCAAAACAAAATTGAGTTGTAGGACAAAATATTCATTTTCTCCAAATGATTCGCCCATGATTTTTATTAATTCCAAATGGTCTTTTGATTATACTTAACAACAGATATTTCAGGCATTAACAAACTAATTGTTTTTCACAAAAGATTGTTGTACCTCAGCGCTTATCTACATACATTTTTATGGTCACTAAAAATAATTCAAGCAAATACCAAAAGCCATTTGTGTGAAAGAGCTAAACCATTAATTCTATAAGATAGAGAGGCATACTTCATCTGGAAAATTAATTTGATCCCACTTTAACTTTTAATTGTTGCGACAAGATCTGTAAAATCTTACGTCCATTTATAATGCAATCCTGAGTTTTGGTTAACAAATGCTTCCATGCCAATTTTGTTCCTATGTCAATTTTTTCAAGAACTAGCTTTAGACTTGCTATAAACTTGGACTAATCACAACTCAATAATAAAACCCTTAAAAAACTGATATTAATGGCCATTATTTAGCAGAGATTATTTAAACATGGCATATTTCTTCCGACCAGGGCAATTTTAACTAATTCCAGTTACGCTAACAAGGACATTTCAGAATGGTAGTGTAAGATATAGCCATTGTTAGTGCGCTTGCAAGATTTCGTTCATTGTGTTTGCCAAAGGATTTGAATTTTTTCTGTTAACTCAATGTTGCTTTCCAGCAACTTGATTTCTGAAGGATGCTTTGATAAAAACCTAAACCAAATCAATTAAAACTTAAATTTAGGGCAACAATATGAAAATTTATGTTAGTAAGAGTTATTCCTGCCATGACTTACGAGCAATAAATGAGA